>JBBPMG010001010.1:0-10347 GCA_038090195.1 Boletellus deceptivus | reverse complement strand
GGGGGGGGCGGGTGTGGGGGGGGGGGTGGGGGGGGGGGCGGGGGGAAGTGTGGGGGGGGGGGTTGGGGGTGGTACTAATGCTGGGGTTGGGGGCAGTGCTGGTGACTGAGAGGATACTGGGGCAAGGGGGCAATGGGGAGAGCTGGATGGTTTGGAGGCATACTGTTGATGGGATGAAAAGACTTGTTGTCAATGGTGCTGAGGGATGGAAGCTGGAGGTACTGGAACAAACTGGTGGATTTATGAAGGTGGAATTTCCTTGTCAGAGGACTCTGGGTTTCTAAAGTGGGAGGCTATGGTGATTGGGGTGGGTCCTACTTCTAGAAAGGAGGGACAAATATACTCTTAGTCTTTTGTTACACTGGGTGTACCTCAAGAGACTAAGCTATGACAGAATTGATTGACAGGATGCTTATGAAGAGGTACAACTCAGTTGAAAGGAACCTGGGCTATACATTTAGGAGAACAGACTAAGAGATTGGGACAAGAGGTGCAAGAGATGTGTGGAATTGTGTAGACTAAAAATGAGAATACATGGATGCATTGCTATGGTTTAAATAGTGGAGGATGTGTAAGTGAAGAAGGTTGTAGAATGTGATGGAAATTGGAAAGTAAGTAAGCAATAATGATAGTTATTGTTGCAAAGTGAAAGAAGAACAAAGGATGAACTAAATATGGAGAACATATACCAAGGGACCACCAGTGACCATGAGAAAGTGTTCATATTCATAAAAGAACATACCAAAAATAGGAGAATAACAAGAACAAAGTATTGAGAGAGAAAAGACATGTGGATAAAGACAAAGAATCATAACACTTGCAAGGTCATCAATAGCTCTAACCCTTGCCCTGAAGATGGGCTCTTAGTCATGTGATTTTGTTGCCATGGCACTAAGATATAGCCATGGCACTAAGATATAGCCATGTCAAAATGACATGTCATTGGGACACTTATTTGAGCAACATGTCTACTTCACAATTTTAGTACTTTGTATGCTCCCCTTTTGCCTTTATCACTGCCTCTACTCTTCTAGGTATGCTTTCTATCAATCTTTGACATTCTTCAACCTCTATCTTGCTCTATTCAACATCAATCCTTTCCCAAAGCTCCCAAACCCCTCTTGGTGGTGTTACATAGCTGTTGAGCTTCTTTTTAAGGATTTGTCAAAGATGTTCAATTGGATTAAGGTCTGGAGATTGTGCTGGCCAATCAAGAACCTTGATATCTCAGGACTCCAGCCACTCCCAAGCTCTTTTAGAGATGTGCTTGGAGTTATTATCCTATTGAAAGATAATGTTCTCCTCAGGGATCCAAGAATTTTCCATTGTAGGTGAAACAACTGCTTACCAGCCCTGCTATAAGTGCATGTTGTTAGAGGCAAGGAGTCTGGTGTCATGGGACTAAGCAGGAAAGCTCAAGGAGGACAAGACTGGGTCCTCCAACAAGTTGGGGGTGTCCCTTATATACTACTTTACTGTTTACATCAGTATACACTACATCTATAGATATCTGGTACCAATCAGATAAGGGTACATGAGGAGAACATGCTGTCTGGGCTATGGGTACTGGTCTAAGGGCTCTGAATGTGAGGCTCAAGGGTTTAGTAATAAAGGGGATTGCCATGAGGGTATTCCTGACAAGATCCATGGAGATTAGCATAGGTCAAATTGTTACATTTTCCCTATTGTGCTATGAGGACACTGTCCCTTTTTCCTTCCTTTACAATTAGCTGCTGCTGACATCCGCCCAACCAGACACTTATCCTTTTCTTCTTATGTGTAGATCTGAGCCTATGGAACCCATGTCATACTTGCTGGCAATCCATCCAATCCAACTCAGACTTCCTTTTTATTTCCATTCTCATTGTCATATATGCTTACTCTGTGTCTGATCCACCTTGGACTTCTTTTTCCTTTTCTTGTTTTCTTACATCATATGATTTCCTTTTCTGCTACACATACAGCTTGGTCTGTGTGTGATACTTAGAGTATATAAGGCTCAGCTTTCTGTATCATGTACTCCAAGCTAGTCTTACTCAAATCTCAGCTTCATTTACATCAAACCTCACTCAACCTTGCTCTTGCTTGGTCACCCTTGACACCTCAACCTGACCAGCTCCCTAGCATTGTCAGTACCCTTAACCCTTGAGGAGTGGCTTTGCCCTCTCCCAAGCAGCCACACTCCGAATCATCAACCCATTGATGAAGCTCTCAAGTCTATACTTATTGCTACCCATGCCAAGTATAACAAAAGACTAGCTTCTCTTCTGGCCTGCTTTCTGGCAGCACCAACCCCACCTTGTCACCATCAACTCCTGGAATCCCTTTTCACATCATGGTCATCACCACTGGTGCACACCTCCCCCAGAACCCTCTGACTCTGAACTTGAGCAAGCCTCTACTCCTCAGGAAGACCCCAATCCCCTCAAATCCCTAGATTTTCCCTTAATCCCCATCCTCCCAGAATCCTCCAACATTTCTGCCCTTGCTTTACAACTTTCTTCACAGCTGAGCATTCCCCAACACCAATCCCCATCTCCACAATGAACCCCAATTGCCCCTGTACCACCACCATCATCTACCATGTTGACCAAGCCTACTGAGCTTAGATTGAATACCCCAAAGACCTACAACAGCTCTCCAAACACTGCTGAGTTCTGGCTCAATTCAGTCAGGACATATCTACTCATTAACCAGGACCTTTATAACTCAGATGACAAAAAGATTGGATTCACCCTTTCTGTTACAACTGAGGGCACTGCCAAGAGCTGGGCAGCTGTCTGCACCAAAACTGCCCTGAATGCCAGATCCTTTGGTGCTTTCAAAGACTTCATCTCAAACTTCAATGGAACATTCTTGAATACCCAGGTGGAGGCCAAGGCCATCACCTGGCTGACCAATACTCATGTCTGCTTGGACAACTACTTGCCCAAGTACCTTGCTGAGTTCAAACTCAAGGTTGTTGAGGCTAAGCTCAATAACACCAAAAATGCCACCACCATTATTCATTACCTCTGTGCCAGCATCCCACCTTGGCTCTCTGACCACATCTATGGTCTGGACACTGTTCTCATGACCCTCAAAAACTGGTACAAGAAAATTGACCAGTTCTATTCTCAGAAACACTTTACCACCACTGTGGCCAAGCAACACAGTATGAGGATCCACACAGTCTTCACTCCCACTGTCACCCCAAAGGCCATCTTGACTCCTACCTACAACCCCAATGCTATGGATGTTGATCACCTCACCCACCTTATCAATAAGGAATAGGACCAGTTCAGAAAGGAGGGATGATGCTTCAGGTGTTAACAACTTGGTCATATGGCCTGAGAATGCCCACAGTCCTCTTGCCCCCTGCATACCACCAACCCCTTCCACATTTCAAAGGTAGCTGTGGTGGAAGGGTCAGCATCTATAGAAGGAGACCAGGACAATGAAACAATTTGGAGGTTGGGAGAGGAAGCCTTTGGGAGGGATTTTTAATATGGAGGACTGCCTTGATGCCAGTAACCTCCACCACTAACAATGTGCTGAAGAAGCAGAATTCTTTGTATCTACTGATCAAATTGATAGTTTTCCCTCTCACATTGAAAGCCATCGAAACCACCACAATCCTCAACTCTGGAGCCCAGATCAATTGTATTGACTGGGACTTGTTATGTGTACACATATTCCTAGCTGTCAAGTGCACTTCTATAGCAGTTGTTATATGTACATGTAGTTCTAGCTGTCAAGCACACTTCAATAGTAGTGTGAGACTAATAGAAATCCTGGCCTCACTATCCCTTCGCAAAGGGACTTGTGGATGGCTAGCAACTACATGTAGATTGTGTAGAACTAGCTGGGGAGAAGTACTGTACATGGACTCATATAAATACTCAAGCATTGCTGTACCAACTGGATGTGGTAGTACCACCTATAGTAGTTGGAGTTACTCAATATGGGAATGGGGGAAACGTGGCATGATGAGAGACACACTGTGGGAGTGGTAATGTCCGAATGTGGAAGTGCAACTGTAGAAGTACAAATAAGGAAGGCAGGCTCACAGGATGGCTAACAGATTGAGATATAAAGGCAGGGTTTCCTCATTGAGGGGGATCACCACATCTAGTGGGTTTAGGGATGGGAAAGAGCCATCCCCATAAGATGATGGGAACACCATGGTAAGGGGCAGACTGGCAAATGTGGCTGTTGACTGGGTAAGCCTGTAATATACCATAACATTACCCCCAGTGTAGCTCTGAGACGCCAACTCAGAAATTCTCAAAGGAGACAGATGGAGGGGTAGGTGGCCCATCCTGGGAGGTTCATGAGGATGAGGTGGTTCCATTATAGGGGTTTGTCTGGGTGCAGGCTGCTGCCACATGTCCTGTCCCTCCACATGTAGTGCAGAGGTGAAGAGGGCAGGCGTATTGTGGATGTCCTGGAGCAGTCGTGTGGCAGAAGGGGCAAGAGTAATAGACACAGTCAACTCGGTAGTGATTAAGTGATCTGCAGTGGTGGCATGCCACCCTCCTCCTACGTGCTGGGGTAATGGTTGGCAAACCATCCTCACCAGTCCTGTTTCCCTCTTTGCTATCTGAAGTCTGTCCCAGTTGGATTCTAAGAGCTCTGGCATGGGTGGATCAGCTTCTGCATGGTCTGGGAGGTACCTGTGCTGAGGAAATGGGGCCAGGTGGCAGAGTGGAAGGGACAAGAGTGGTGAAGTTGATTGCTGGTGGCAGAATGGGTAAGGGTTGCGGTGATACTGAGTGTGGTATGCCAGGAACTGGAGAGCCGAGTCAGGTGTGTCCAGTCTGGTCCATCTCACTGGGGGAGTGGTCCTGCCAGTAGTATTCTCAGTATTCATCATCAGAGAGGAGGGCAAGTTGGATTTGCAGAATTAGAAGGTAGGCATCTTCTGGGAGACAGTAGATCAACGGTATTAGCCTTGCAGCTTCGAATAGTTCAAAGAGGGTGGTGCGAGCTCTTCCAAGGTGGTGGAGGCTGTTGGTGGTGGTGATCCAATGGGGAAGCCCTAATTCCTCAATAGTTCTGGAGGAGGCAAGTAAATCCACTGTGAGCCTTCATGAATGAACATAGAAGGAATAAAGTCTAAGTAAGAGGGGAAGAAAAATGTCATTCTCTTGACGAATGACTTGTTTAAGAGCGAATACAGCATCTGGGGAATCCAAGAGGTCAAAGATAAATCCCATCACATGGGAGTCCATAAGTTGATCTAAACAGAGCATGGGACGATCTTCCAAAGAGGGGGTATGGAAGGGTCTGCCATTCTAGATTCATGGTTTGGCAGTAGGAAGGAAAGAAGGTTGGTAAGGAATATTCTGAAAAACTAGCTGGGAGGGGCGAAGGTGAAATGGAATGAAATAGAGGGTGCCTGCTCTAGTTGAGGCAAAGGAAGTTTCAAAATAATGGTTGGGAAGATTTTGAAAAAGTTCTGAATAAATGTGGGTCACATCTTCGGACTCACCACCCTGGATTGGCATTGCCGGTCCAGCCCCCATTGGTGGTGTCCTCTCCAGGAAACATCACTGAGAAATCCCAAGTCCACGTGGCTCAGGGTAACTCTGATGGCTGGATGGGATCAGGGAGGTTGTGGTCTGTTGGGGGAGCTGGTTGTGGTGGGGTGGAGACAGTGACAGCATAGCGCATGTCATTCCTAAGGCTGATGATGTGCCAGTGGGAGTCCCAAATACAGAGGCCAAGAAGAAACAAGGGGAAAAAGATGAAAGTGAAATAAAGGACCAATAAGATGAAGGCAGGGGTTGGAAGAGTGGGAAGAGAAAACATTGTAGCTATATATATCATAGAGGTTCTCTCCTTCAGTTGGGGTGTCTTCGTCGACCGGTTGAGGGAAAATCCTTGAGGTGAGCTGCTTTATATGCATTTAGTAGTTGACGTGCCCCTGCTAGGTTCCATTCTGGTTCCCAAGTGTTTTCTGCTGTGGAATACCCTTTCCAGGAGACTAGGTACTGCCTTCAGCCTGTGGTGCCTCAATGACTTAGGATTTGTTGGACTTCATACTAGTCTTCTCCTGCAATGACATTGGGTGGCGGGTTGATGAAATTGGGGCCATGTTCTGCAGTCTCTCGATATGGGGATAGTAGGGAAGTGTGGAATACAGGGTGTACCTTCCAAGTGGGAGGAAGCCGCAATTGGTATACCATGGGGGAGATTACCCTTTCTATTTCAAATGGACCTTCCCATTGGGGGGCCAGTTTTCAAGAGGTGTAACACATTTGGAGATTCTTGTTATCTAACCAAACCTTGTCGCTGACTTTCCAGGGTCTAAACTTTGATCAGACTCATTCTGCCATTTGTTGCCTGGCTACATGATGGGCATGCTGTGCCTCCTCCTGAGCTCTTTTTAGGAGTGTGAGTCGTTCCTCTAGAGTGGGGAGGAATGTTTTTCCTAGGGATGGATAAGCACAGGGTTCGTATCCCATCATGAGAGAGAACAGGGTTTGTTTGATGATGGAATGAGTGGCAGCATTGTGAGAGAATTTGGCCATGGGTAAGAGATCTGACCAGACATGGGGGTTGCCCTGGCAAAAGATTCGCAGATAGGTTTCTAATTCCTGGTTTACGCGTTCCATTTCTCCATCAGTTTGCAGGTGATAGGCTGTGGAGAGGGCGACATCATATTCGAGGAGTTGCATGAGTTCTCGGGCAAAGGCTGAGGCAAATTGGGGGCCTCTGTCAGAAATACATTTGTCATGAAGTCCGAATCAGGGGAAGACTTTCTGGAAAAACAGTGAGGCGATGCCTTTGACATCAATGTTTTTGGTACAAGGGGCGAAAATTACCCTCTTCATAAGGCTGTAGTTGACCATGACCATAATAGAATCAAAACTGGCAGACAGGGGGAGATTGGTGATGAGATTGACTGAGATAGACTGAAATGGATGAGTGGTGGTGCTAGCAATGAGATTTGCCAGCAGGATCGTCGGATGTGTGAGAATTTTTGATGCCTGACAGGTGGTACACCCAGAGATGTACTTTCGCATGAAACCGGAAAGCCCCAGCCACCAATAGTCATGTTGCAACAGGTGTAAGAGCCAGAAAAAGCCAGCATGCCCTCCTGCGCCAGAAGTATGGATGGAGTGAACCAGATCCTGGCGGATGGGTTTGGGGATATAGAGCCATCCTTTGAAGTAAAGCGAGCTGCTGTCGAAGCTCCAGTCAGCAGGGGAAATATGGGGAAGGATGGATTTATCTTCAGCCAATGCTGCAAGCGTGTCAACAACAAAAGGGTCAGAAGGAGTGGATTGGGTGATCTTTTCCTGGAGAGCAAGGTTGATCATGTGGGTGAACTGTTCCACAGGGAGTAGGGTCACATCTTTATTGTCTGATTCAGTGTCTTTCATCGAAGAGCGAGAAAGTGCATCAGCCAGTGCCATGCCTGATCCTGGAATGTGTTTGAAGGTAAGGTCAAAATCCTGTAGGAATAGCATCCATTGTGCCTGTCATCATGACAGCTTTTGGGGTTGGTGAAAGTAGGTGAGGTTCTTATGATCTGTGAGAATGGTCACCTGATGTTGTGTTCCGGTAAGATAATTTCACCATTCCTCCAGGGCGCAGATGACTGCAAGCAGTTCGTGATCATAGATGTTGTAATTTCATTCCTCTGGGGAAAAAGTCTTGGAGGAGTAAGCAGTTGGATGAAGATCTCCATTGGCGTCCTTCTGCATGAGGACCGCTCCGCACACTACTAGGGGAGTGTCAGTCATGACAAAGAACGGATGTTCAATCTTGGAAAGCTGGAGGATCAGTCGGGTGCAGAAGGCTTTTTGTAATGTAAGAAAAGCCTTTTGGCATGGATCCGTCCAAGCCCAGGCAGCCCCTTTCTTTGTTAGGTCATGTAGGGGTCTGCAGATCTCAGAGAAGTTGGGGATGAATTTCTGATAGAAGTTACAGAACCCCAGGAAGGAGTGGATGGCTTTCACCAATTGTGGGGGTGTTCACTCACTGATGGCTTTCAGTTTGACAGGATCGAGGGTGATGTATCCCAGGTGGATAATCATCCCAAGATATTCTACTTCGTTGACGTCAAAGAAGCACTTGGAGAGTTTCAGGAATAGTTTATGTTCTCTCATTCTCTGCAGTACTCATTGTGTCCATTGATGATGGAGTGCCAAGTCCCTGTTGGTGTGGATGATGAGGTCATCCATATAGATTAATAGCCATCCTTCTGTAACCATATCTTGGAATATGTTGTCCATCAGGGCTTGGAATGTCGGAGGAGAGTTGCAAAGGCCAAAGAACATGACTGTGGGTTCAAAGAGACTGAATGGAGTGATGAACATGGCTTTCCATTCATCGCCTTCTTTGATTTGGACATTGTTGTATCCCCATCATACATCAAATTTAGTAAAGATGGTGGAATTCTTCAATTGATCAATTAATTCTGATATCAATGGAAGTGGGTATGTGTTCTTGACCATATGTTGGTTGAGGTAGTGGTAGTCCTGGCAAGGACGTAGTCCTCCATCTTTCTTTGATACGAAGAAGAAGGGAGAGGCCTGTGGGGATTTGGAGGGTCATATTTTCCCTGATGCAAGGTGTTCATCCACAAATTCTTTGCATGCTGCCAATTCCTTTGGGTTTAATGGATATGCCTTTGCCACCTTGGGTAAGAAGTCGCACGTGACATCTATGGCGTGGTCATAAGGTCATTTTGGTAGTAATTCTCCTTTCGTCAGTTTGCTGAATACATCAGAGTATTGTTGGAATTCTTCTGGTAATGCTGCACTTGTTATCTTTGCCTTTTGTGCCAATTTGGTGGAAAGGGTGGTTCAGGTGATGGAAAGGTGATTGAGTTCCAAGTATCTCATGAGGTATCTTTGCTCAATAGGGTCAGTTCAAGATGTGCTGGTGGGTGGAATGGATACCATCCCAGTTTCCCAGTTGATACATGGATTGGTTTCTTGCAACCAGGTAATCCTGAGCATCATTTGTTCTTTTCTGCAGTCAATTACCAGGAAAGTCCACTTCTCTTCCTGATTCACGATCTGGAGGGTAAGGGTGACCAAGTGTCAAATGAGTCCTTCCTGGTTCTTGGAACCGTCAATGTTATTTGTGATATATGGTTGAAGGAGTCTATCCATTTTCCATCCTCTTGCTTTGACTAAGTATTTATAGATGAAGCACCTGGTAGCCCCACTATCGATCAGGGCTATGACGTCAATGGATTTTTGTGGTTTGGATTCATATAGTTGAACTGGGATTTTGATTGCTCTAGAGTTTGTTCCTAGTACAAAAATGGGTGTGAGATCTATAGGAGGTGTAGCCATTGATTCTACCCCCCTAGTTAATGGTGGCACATGAAGCATTTGTTATTCTTCATGTGCTCTGCTCTTTTAGTAGGGGAGAGTTGAACAGAGTTGATGTCCATGGCATTTGGGTCACAATTGGGAGAAGCTCAGGTTGTGGAAGTGAACGGGAGGTAATGAGTTCATTCCCTGATCTTCTTCAATCTCCAAAAATTCTCGTCAAAAGTATGTGCTCTCTTAATCCAGTCTTTCCAAGTTTCAGGTTGTGGGTTGAGCATGGCCATCATGTTGGCTAACTTCCCATCTACTCCTCTCCTTAGGACATCAATGAGAATGTCATTGTGTCCAGTGTTTAGTCCACTTCTATAGGCCTGTAGTTTGAATGCTGAAGCATAGGAGTCAAAGTTTCCTCACTTAAGTCACAGAGGTACGTTCTTTTCCTCAGTGTCTGGGAATTCGCTCTGCTTCAAGTCATAGATGATGTTTCGGGCACATTCCTTTTGTCCTGATGGAATGAAGGCAGCTCAGAAAGCTGCAAGGAAGTTGTCATAGGTGGAATTGGGGGCCTTGTTATACCAACTTTCCATGAAAGCAGCTCCTCTTTCTTTTGTCAGTTTGTTAAGACAGGTGAGGATCATTACTGGTTCGTCTTTTTTATAGATGTGGTCATTGATCGCGAAGTATGCATTCATTGACATGATCCATCTCTCGGTGTCCTCAGTTTGTCCACTAAAATCTCCTGGGAGAGCTGTGCAAAGCTCTCCTTTCTTCTCTGCCTGTGTTGTGGGAGCGTCAGCCATTTCTTCATTGCTATTGGTTTTCTCGGATACTGTGGGTTCCACTCTGATGAGAGGGGAGGGTAGCAGTGATGGGGTGGTCGGTTCTACTGTGGTCATGATGGGTCCTGCTGGCTGGACAGGGGCTAACAACAAGGAGGAAGGTCGTCTCTGAAACAACTGCTTACCAGACCTAGCTGGTAACCTGTGTTGTTAGGTCAAGGAGTCAAGTACTAGATCTGAGCAGGCAAGCTCGAGGAGGACAAGACTGGGTCCTCCAGCGAGTTGGGGGTGTC
>JBBPMG010001009.1:0-10356 GCA_038090195.1 Boletellus deceptivus | reverse complement strand
CGGAGAGATCCTCCCCTCGCAATACGTCGACGATTCGCTTCTTCCTCAGAACCCTCTAGATACGGAGATCCCTCTCAATGAGGAAACCTTACCGTTGTACCTCGATCTGTTATCTATCCTGTGAGCCCACCTTCCCCATTTGTACTTCTATGAATACACTACCATAACCGGACGTTACCACTCCCACGGCACGTCTCTCATCACGCCGCGTTTCCCCAACTACCATATCGAGTAACTCCAGCTACTATAGGCGGTACTACCGCATCCAGTTGGTACAGCAATGCTCGAGTATTTATACAAGTCCATGTACAGTACTTTTCCCCAGCTAGTTCTACGCAATCTACATGTAGTTGCTAGCCATCCATGAGTCCCTTACAAAGGGATAGTGAGACCCGGATTTCTGTTAGTCTCGCGCTACTACAGAAAGCGTGCTCGACAGCTGGAAACTACGCGTATGCATAACAAAAGAACTAGCTCGTCCTTAGACCCCTGCTTTCTAGCAGTAGGGTCCTACCAATTGACAAAACGTCGTACCGTGCCCCAAAAGGATCAGACGAAGAACATGAAGACGTGTTCTATACTGAGGACAAAGGAACCCCGTCTCAGTCGACCCAGCCACTGCCATACGAGAACCCATATCAGAGTGCCTCGCCGATATTGCGACGCATTGCAGGAAGACCTTCCCCTGCCGCGAATCCACTTGTCAGAAGGAGACAACCTTCCTCCTCATTGCTAGCTCCTGTACAGCCTGCAGGACCTATTGTGACTACTGCGGAACCGACCGCCCCGTCACCGTTACCATTGCCTCTCATTCGAGTAGAGCCAGCAGTATCTGAGACGTCAGATAACGACAAAGAAATGGCAGATGCTACCACGACGGATAAGAAGGGAGAGCTTCGTGCAGCCCTCCCAGCGGACTTCAGCGGACAACCTGAAGATGCTGAAAGATGGATCATGTCAATGAACGCATACTTCGCAATCAACGACCACATCTATAAAAAGGACGAACCAGTAATGATCCTTACCTGCCTCAATAAACTCACCAAAGGTAGAGGAGCTGTGTTCGCAGAAAGTTGGTATAACCGAGCCCCCGATTCCACCTACGACGATTTCCTCGCAGCCTTCCGGTCAGCCTTTGTTCCTTCCGGACAACAGGAACGAGCTCGGAATGCCATTTACGACTTAAAACAGAGTGACTTCCCGGATGCCAAGGAAAGGAATATCCCTCAAAGACTCAAGTGAGGGAATTTCGACTCATACGCCTCTGCCTTCGAACTACAAGCGTATCAAAGCAAGTTGGACACAGGACACGACGATATTCTTATCAACGTATTAAGAAGAGGAGTAGATGGGAAGCTTGCCAATGCCATGGCAACACTCAACCTCCAACCCACGACGTGGAAAGACTGGATTAAGAGAGCCCATGTTTTCGACGAAAACTTCCAGAGGTTGAAAAAGATCAGAGAACGAACCAATTACCTCCTGTTCACCTCTTCCACTCGGACCACCCCCCGAGACCCTAACGCAATGGACGTTGATTCCGTGCATCTCTCCCCCGCAGAAAGAACAGAACATATGAAGAACAATAAATGCTTCGTGTGTCATTGAGTAGGATGCCGCTCCACCAATCACAGGAAAGGGGGATCCAAACCCCCAGGGAACACCCGCTACCAACGTCCCCAGACCACGGTAGCAGCCGTAGAAACCGACGCCTTAGGAGATTTCATTCAAAATAGCAACCTCTCCAGGAATGAACTCCTCAGGATTCTTAAAGTCTGCACAACCCCTGAAGAAGAACAGGAGGTCCATGCGATCTCCGTTAAACCGGATTTTTAGAAAGGAGGGTAGAATCAATGGCTACACCTCCTATAGACATCGCACCAGTCTTTGTATTAGGAACGAACACTAGAGCAATCAAACTTCCTGTTCAATTGTACAAAGAAGGAATGCAAAAAACCATTGACGTCACCGCTCTTATTGACAGTGGAGCAACGGGATGTTTCATCCATAAGTACCTCGTACTGGCAAACTCTTGGAAAATGGACCAACTCCCAAAACCATTTGTTGCGAACAACGTGGATGGGTCAGGAAATCAAGGAGGCCTCATTCGGCACTCGGTTACCCTGACACTATGACTAGCGGAACAAGAGGAAACCAGGACCTTCTTAGTCCTGGACTGTGGAAAGGAACAATTGATTTTGGGGATTACCTAGCTTCAGGAAACCAACCCACAAATCAACTGGGAAAGTGGGACAGTGTCCATCACACCAAAACAACCCAGAACCGATCCCATTGGACAATGGTATCTCATGAGGTACCTCGAGCTCGACCATCTCGCTATCACCCGAACCACTTTATCCACTGAGTTGGCACAACAGGCAGAAAAAGCTAGCGTGAAACTACCCGAGGAGTTTCAGCAGTATGCGGACGTATTCAGAGAACCAACCAAAGGAGAACTACCCCCAAAGTGACCTTATGACCACGCAATAGAAGTCACAAGCAACTTCTTACCAAAGGTCACTAAAGCCTATCCTCTGAATCCCAAAGAGCTAGCCGCATGCAAAGAATTTGTCGATGAGCATCTTGCCTCCAGAAAAATACGACCTTCCAAGTCACCACAAGCGTCCCCCTTTTTCTTTGTGGCAAAGAAAGACGGAGGACTCCGCCCCTGTCAGGATTATTGATACCTGAACCAACACACAGTAAAGAATGCCTACCCCCTCCCCCTGATCTCCGAGCTTTTTGATCAATTAAAGAACTCCACGATCTACACCAAATTCGACGTGTGATGGGGGTATAACAATGTTCAGATAAAAGAAGGAGATGAATGGAAAGTGGCGTTCATCACCCCATTTGGTCTCTTCGAACCAACCGTAATGTTCTTCGGACTTTGCAACTCTCCTCCTACATTCCAGGCCTTAATGGACGACATTTTCCGTGACATGGTTGCAGAAGGATGGCTATTGATCTATATGGACGACCTTATCGTTCACACTGACGGAGACCTAGAGATCCATCACCAAAGAACCCGTCGGGTTCTCCAAAGGATGAGAGAGCATAAACTGTTTCTCAAGCTCACCAAGTGCTTTTTTGATGTCAACGAGGTGGAATATCTGGGAATGATCATTCGCCCAGGGCAAATCACCCTGGATCCGGTCAAGCTAAAAGCCATCCAGGAATGGACCCCCCCGCGGTCTGTCAAAGCCGTCCGATCCTTCCTGGGATTTTGTAACTTTTATCGCAAGTTCATCCCTAACTTCTCTGAGATCTGTCGACCTCTTCACGATCTCACTAAGAAAGGATCGGCGTGGGATTGGACAGATTCATGCCAACGGGCCTTTGTGAAGTTGCAGACAGCTTTCTGCACCCGCCCAGTCCTTCAACTTCTGAAGGTGGAACACCCGTTTTTCATTATGACTGACGCCTCTTTGGTAGCATGCGGTGCTGTCCTCATGCAAAAAGACGCCAACGGGAATCTTCACCCCGCGGCTTATTTCTCGAAAACGTTTTCCCCCGAAGAGCGGAACTACGATATCTATGATCGGGAACTTCTGGCTGTCATCCGGGCATTGGAAGAATGGCGGCATTACCTTACTGGAACCCAACACCGAGTTACGGTTCTAACAGATCATAAGAACCTGACTTACTTCCGCCAACCCCAGAAGCTCTCCAGGTGACAGGCACGGTGGATGCTATTCCTACAAGACTTTGACCTCACATTCCAGCATACCCCGGGTTCCCATATGGCCCCTGCCGATGCCCTGTCCCGGACTGCTGCTGAAGCGACGGATTTGGACAACGCGAACGTGACCCTTCTCCCTGAAGACCAGTTTGTCCAAACTATTGATCTCGCTCTCCAGGAGAAAATCCTTAGCTCCACTGCTTCTGACCCCTTGGTCGCGGACGCGCTCGCCACGTTGGCCGAGGACCGATCTATCATCCCGCGTGTCCGCCCTGCCGACTGGCATTTTGATAATGGCTCCCTGTACTTCCAAGGGTGCCTATACATCCCGGAGTCAGCTCGGCGGGATTTGGTTCATTCTGTCCACACCTCCACCACAGGGGGGCACGCCAGCTTCTTCCGGCTGTTACACCTGTTGCAGCGCGATTATTGGTGGCCGGAACTTTCTGGCTTTGTAAGGAAGTACATCTCTGGTTGCGCTGTTTGCCAGGCTTCTAAAGTTCTCACGCACCCAACAATTCCACCGGCGAACCCTATTGCCAGCACCGCCACTCGCCCATTTCAGTCGATTTCTGTCGATCTCATCACCGATCTTCCCCTATCTGCCGGATTTGATTCTGTCATGGTCGTGGTCGACCACGGCCTTACAAAGGGGGTAATTTTCACCCCTTGCACCAAAAATGTCGATGCCAAGGGCATAGCCTCGCTCTTCTTTCAGAAAGTCTTTCCCCGATTTGGCCTATATGATAAATGTATCTCCGATCGAGGACCTCAATTTGCCTCTGCCTTCGCAAAAGAGCTCGCCCGCCTACTCAAATACGACGTGGCCCTTTCCACCGCCTATCACCCACAAACCGATGGAGAAACGGAACGCGTAAATCAAGAACTCGAAACCTACCTCCGCATCTTCTGTCAGGGTAATCCTCACGTTTGGGCCAAACTTCTCCCCATGGCCGAATTCTCTCACAACGCCACAGTGCATTCCGTCACCAAACAGACCCCATTTTCTCTCATGATGGGATACGAACCCCGTGCTTACCCCTCTCTCAGAAAAATGTTCCTCCCAGCCCTAGAAGAACAGCTCACCCTACTAAAATGGGCTCAGGAGGAGGCACAGCACGCCCATCACGTAGCCAGGCAACAGATGGCTGCATGGATCCGATCAAAATTCAAACCTTGGAAGGTGGGCGATAAGGTCTGGCTGGATAACAGGAATCTCCAAATGCAGTATGCCTCTCGCAAACTAGCCCCCTGATGGGAAGGACCATTCGAAATAGAATGGGTAATCTCCCCCGTGGTTTACCAACTGAAGCTCCCTCCTACCTGGAAGGTACACCCTGTGTTCCACGCATCTTTACTCTTCCCATATCGAGAGACTGCGGAGCATGGCCCCAATTTCATCAATCCACCACCCGATGTCATCACAGGAGAAGACCAGTATGAGGTCCAACAAATCCTAAGCCATTGAGGCACCGCCGGCTGAAGGCAGTACTTGGTCTCCTGGAAGGGGTATTCTGCAGCAGAGAATACCTGGGAACCCGAACGAAACCTAATCGGGGCACGACGACTACTAAATGCATATAAAGCAGCCTGTCCCAAGGAATTCCCCCCAACCAGCCGACGAAGACACCCCAGCTAGAGGAGAAAACCCTATGATACAAATAGTTACAATGTTTTCTCTTCCTCCCATTCCAACCCCCGCCTTTGTCCTTCTTGTTCTCTATTTCACTTTTATTTTCTTTCCCCTTTTTCTTTTGGGCCTTTGCGTCTGGGACTCCCACAGGCATATCATCAGCCTCCGGAACGACATGCGATACACCGTCACTGTCTCCACTCCACCGCAACCAGCTCCCTCCGCCGATCATGACCTCCCAGACCCTACCTAGCCACAGGAATTACCCCGGGCCACATGGACTTGGGGTTTTTCGGTGACATTTCCAGGGGAGGACACCACCAATGGGGGCTGGACCGGCAACACCAATCCAGGGTGGTGAGTCCGAAGACGCAACCCACACCCATAACGAATTATTTTCTTCTCTCCCTTCCCAATATTTTGAAGTCCATTTCGCCTCCACTAGAGCAGGTACCCTTTACTTCATCCCTTTCGCCCTTCGCCCTTCTCAGTTAGTTTTTCTGAATCGCTCCTATATCCCTTCTTTCGTTCCCACTGCCAAACCCCGAATTTAAAATGGCAGACCCCGTTATTCCCCCATCCTTAGAAGATCGTCCCCTACTTCGATTAGATCGCCTCACAGATTCCCACGTGATGGGATTTATCTTCGATCTCTTAGACTCTCCCGATGCTGTGTTCGCCCTGGAACAAGTTATTCGACGAGAGAATGACGTGTTCCTTCCCTTACTTCTTCGTCTTTATTCTTTCTACATTCATTCACGACAGCTCACAGTGGACCTCCTAGCCTCTTCTCAAACGATCAAGGAACTAGGACTTCCCCATTGGATTTCTTCGGCAAACAGTCTTCACCACCTTGGTCGGGCACAAACCACTCTCTTTGAACTCTTTGAGGTAGCAGGACTCATACCATTGATCTACCGTCTTCCTGAGGATGTTTACCTCCCCATCCTTCGAATTCGTCTGGCCCTCCTCTCCGATGATGAATACCGGGAGTACTACCACCGAGAACAACCCGCCGGTGAGGTGGCTTCCTCCAGACACTCCCGACTCGGCTCTCCAGCACCTGTCGTACCACACCCGGTATCACCGGAACCCGTACCCATTCCACCGCCGGCAGTCAACTTCGCCACTCTCATCCCGGCCACTCTGCCATCTGACCCCCTTTCCACTGCAGAGATACCTACCAGACCACGCCGAAGCCGATCCACCCGTGCCCGAGCTCTCAGGATCAGACTGGGGTCGACCACAGATAGCGAGACAGGGAACAGGACCAGCGAGGACGGATCGCCGACCATTACGCCGGCACGTAGGAGAAGGGCAGCATGCCATTGGTGTGGATCACTCAACCACTATCGGGTTGACTGTGTCTACTACTCTTGCCCCTTCTGTCACACTTCCGCTCTGGGACATCCACAATACGCCTGCCCCTTACGCCTCTGCACCACTTGTGGAAGTTCTGGACACATGGCTGCCGCCTGTACCCAAAACAACTCCTATAACGGACGAACCAATGAACCGGCTCCTTCCCAACTCGAGATATCAGCCACTCCATCCATCTCCTCTCAGGATTTCTGAGACGGTGTCTCAGAGCTACACCAGGGGTAATGTTACGGTAAACTACGGGCTGGCTCAATCCGCATCGGCATTCATCAGCGCACATATCGGAGAGATCCTCCCCTCGCAATACGTCGACGATTCGCTTCTTCCTCAGAACCCTCTAGATATGGAGATCCCTCTCAATGAGGAAACCTTACCGTTGTACCTCGATCTGTTATCTATCCTGTGAGCCTGCCTTCCCCATTTGTACTTCTATGGATACACTACCATAACCGGACGTTACCACTCCCACAGTGCGTCTCTCATCATGCCGCGTTTCCCCAACTACCATATCGAGTAACTCCAGCTACTATAGGCGGTACTACCACATCCAGTTGGTACAGCAATGCTCGAGTATTTATACGAGTCCATGTACAGTACTTTTCCCCAGCTAGTTCTACGCAATCTACGTGTAGTTGCTAGCCATCCATGAGTCCCTTACAAAGGGATAGTGAGACCCGGATTTCTATTAGTCTCGTGCTACTACAGAAAGCGTGCTCGACAGCTGGAAACTACGCGTACGCGTAACAAGATCAGGAGGTCATCCATATAGATAATGAGCCATCCCTCAGCAATCATGTCTCTAAAGGAATCAATCATGAATTGCTGGAATGTGGAGGGAGAGTTGGTCATGCCAAAGAACATGACTGTGGGTTCAAAGAGTCTGCGATGGGTAATGAATGCAGCCTTCCATTGGTCTCCTTTTTTAATTTGGATGTTGTTGTATCCCCATCTGACATCAAACTTGGTGAAGAGTTTGGTGTCTTTGAGCTTGTTGATCAGCTCAGAGATCAAGGGAAAAGGGTATGTATCTCAAACAGTGTGTTTGTTTAGGTACTGGTAGTCCTGGCAGGGTCAAAGACCTCTATCCTTCTTTTTGACAAAGAAGAATGGAGAAGCTTGTGGGGATTTGGAAGGCTAGATCTTTCTGGATATGAGGTTCCCGTTGATGAAGGCATCAGCAGCCTTCTTTTCTTCTTGGAATAGGGGATAGAGTTTACCTATCTTAGGAACGAAGGATTTCTTGAGATTGATGGCATGGTCGTATGGTCTGGATGGGGGAATGTGGTTGGTTGCCTCTTTACTAAAGACTGAGGCGAAGCCAGAGTACTCGGAGGGCAGGATTTTCTTGGGTTTGGTGAGCTCAGCTTGAATGGCCAGCTCTGTGGACAAAGTGATCTTTCATATCTGAGCCATGGCCTCAGCATTGGCGAAGTGAAATCCAAATCTCTGGATACGGTAAATTTTGGCATGATGGTGAGCTTGTACCATGAATGCCTCCTCATCCTCAGTTTGGCAATACCTGTGGAACCCAGAAAGTTCCTTGGATTCTAGGGCTATTTCATGGGGAAGATTTCAATGAGGAGGAGAGATTGGAGAAGGACAGGAGGTTTTAGTAAGAAATACTGTCTGTTTGTTTCATTGAGTCTTTTCGAGGAGGGAAGATTTGTCTTTGGTCAAGGGAATAAGGACTCGGCCAGTTACCCAGTCAATGGTGGGTTCAGTGGCATGAAGCCATGAGAATCCGAGGATAACATTCTCCTTGCCTCCATTGATGATGTAGAAGGCTATTTGTTGGGTAACTCCACCAATCTCCATGAAGAGCACAGCTTCAAAGTGACAGGTGGTGTTTAGGGAGGTGTCGGCATTTCAGATAGTAAAGGGTTTTGAGATCAGGGTGATGGGGATGTTGTGTTGTTTCACAAAGTCCCAGTCAATACAGTTGATCTGGGCTCCAGAGTCAAGGATGGCAGTGGTGTCGATAACTTTGAGTGTTAATGGGGAAATGATCAATTTGATTGGCAGATACAGCGAATTCCATTTCTTTGGCACACTACTGGAGGATACTGGCATCAACACAGTCCTCTGTATTAAAAATCCTTTCTGAAGGCCTCCTCTCTCAGCCTCCAGATTGTTTTGTCATCATGCACCTCCTCTATTGTGTCTGATCCTTCTACAACAGCAACCTTAGGGGCATGGAAGGGGTTGGTGGAATGCTGAGAATGAGAGTTCTGGAGACATTCTCGAGCCATATGGCCCAGTTGACAACATCTAAAGCATCATCCTTCCTTCCTGTACTGGTCCTGTTCTTTATCAGAGAGATGGGTGAGGTGGTCTACATCCATAGCATTGGGGTCATGAGTGGGAGTTGAGGTGGGTTTCAGGGTAATGGTAGGAGAAAAGACCACATGGGTCCTAGTATTGTGTTGCTTGGCCATGACAGCGGCAAAGCGTTTCTGGGAATAGAACTGGTTGATTTTCTTGTACTAGTTTTTGGGGGTCATAGGAATGGTGTCGAGACTGTAGATTCAGTCCAAGAGCCAGGGAGGAATGCCAGCACATAGGTAATGAATGATGGTGGCAGCATTAGCGGTGTTGTCAAGCTTGGCCTCTACAACCTTGAGCTTGAATTCTGCGAGATACTTTGGTAAATAATCATCTGAGCAGATGTGAGTGTTGGTGAGCCAGGTAGTGGCCTCTGCCTCTGCCTGGGTGTTGAGGAACGTCCCATTAAAATCTGAGACAAAGTCTTTGTATGTACTGAAGGATCTGGTGTTCAGAGTGGTCCTTGTGTGGACAGCTGCCCAACTCTTGGTAGTGCCCTCGGTCATGAAGGAAAGGGTAAACCCGACCTTCTTGTCGTCAGTGTTATAAAGATCCTGGTTGATCAGAAGATAAGTCCTGACTGAGTTAAGCCAAAACTCAGTGGTGGTGGAAGAACCATTGTAAGATTTCAGGATGTTAAGACAGAGTTCGGTGGATTTTGTGGACATTGTGGATGATGGTGGGGATATGGGGGTGACTGGGGTTCATTGTGGAGACAGGGATCAGTGTCGAGGTACCTGTAGCTGTAAAGAGAGCTGCTGGGCAAGGGTAGAGACATTGGAGGATTCAGGGATGATGGGAATTGATGGGAGGTTCAGGGATTCAAGGGGGTCAAGGTCTTCCTGAGAAGTAGAAGCTCACTCAGGTTCGGAGTCGGAGGGTTCTAGGGGAGGTGCGCGCCAATGGTGACAACTGTAATGAGCGAAGGGGTTGCAGAGATTGATGATGACAGTGGGGAATTAGTGCTGCTAGAGAGCAGGCCAGAGAGAAGCTAGTCTTTTGTTACACTTGGCATGGATAGTGACAAGCATAGACTCAAGAGCTTTGACAGTGGGTCGGTGGTCAGTGGTTCTAATGAAAGTGGGAGGATGGATATGCGGATACAGCACCACTATCCACTTTCACTTGGGGTGCAGCAACGAAGGGATGATGCATAGTGTGAGACTCACTGTACTAGCAGAGTTTAGTCTTGGTGGAGTATCAGTACCCAAGTATGGGTACTGTGGTTGCAATAGAATAGAGTTTAATGTGGGACAATAGCCTCAGGTGAGGTAAGAGCGAAATGAAACCAGGGGTGAATGGTTATGGATTCGTTACAGCACTGTGTACATTACATGCT
>JBBPMG010001008.1:0-10370 GCA_038090195.1 Boletellus deceptivus | reverse complement strand
ATTAGACACATGCAGACGAACGTCAAAGAAGAAAAGCCTAGTGTAAGAGCTAAGCATTCAGGAAAGATTCAAGAAGAACCTTCGCTTTCATCGCCGTCAACGTAACCTTACCCGATTCCAGTGGCATGCGTTTCGTCAAACCCAAATGAGTCGAGCATAGTACTCTCTCGCCCGTCGCTATCTCGCCGGCCGTGTCCCGATTATCGTAATCATCCATGTCCTCTTCCATCTGGGTCTCTTCAAACACCACTTTCGGTTGGATGGCCAAGACCTTGAAATCGCTCGACACAACCTCCCCAATCATCTTACTCAACTGTCCCGCAGTCCGGATGATGGACGACACCTTCTCCAGGAACTTAGGGGACACCGTCGCCTCCGCAGCAGACGCTGAGATGGCGCAACCCGCTGCTACTAGAATGTCCGACAGCCCTGCAACAGTGGATGAGATGATCGTGTCCGGGTGGCTTCTGCAGGTCGGCAAGATGTGGGTCCACGTGAGGGATCGCCAATGGCCAGATATTGTTTGTGCCTCTATCAATTGTTTCGCTCATCAGTAGGGCGACGGTCGTCTCAAACTTGATTGCTTGCCTTGTGCCTGCAATCGCTGGTATATCGCGTCGATCAGGTTGCTGTGTCCTTCCTCGGTGGTCCACGCAGAGATGACACCAGATAGGTAGTGCGTGAGGAAGGCTTGGAAGGCAACTGGGAGATACAAGGCTAGGTCATCGTGCTTCTTCCTCAAGGAGTCCGCGAGTGCCTGGCCAATGTACACGGAGGCTCTCTGTATGGCACCGTTTTGCTCCTCACTCGATGTCTCGCCCTGAGGCTGGAATTCGTCGAGTATACACTCGGCGATGAATGTTGTGTTTTGATGGACCTCTGCATTGAGTTTCTGTACCATCTGGATGATCGTCGTATCTGGGTGCGTGTCCGCGATGGTGAGGAAGCGAAGTACTTGATCGAGTTGGGAAGACAGGGTGGACAGCTCCTGCCAGTGTAGCTCCAGTGTCTTTCCCACGGCGGTGAGTTGGAGTGCTTTGGTGGCATGTGAATTCTTCCACTGCTCGAGTTGAGAAGACTGTGCCTCATAGCGCCGCTGAATCTCGGTAATTTGGGAGGAGGAAGCGGACAGATCTCTGCGAAGCCGCGCGAGCTCCTTGTCAGCGGCAGTGAGCTCATCCACTGTCGCGACTTCGGATTCTTTCAAACCCTCGATCTGGAAGGTTGCAGTAGCGAGATCGTCACGGAGCTGCTCAAGATCCTTGCGAGTCACCACGAGCTCTCTGTCTTTGCCCGCTTCAGACAGTATCCTGGCTTGCAGCTCTTTGTGCACAATAGTGAGGTCGTGCAACTGCTGCTCGTAAAGGTCTTTAAACTGGGCAAGCTCGGAGGCGGAAGTGGAGAGGTCGCTCTGGAGTCTGTTTACTTGCTCGAGGATGGTCGCGACCTGCTTTGATTCGTTGGAACCCGTATCCTTCCATCTCCGAACCTCATCCGTGAGGATGGCAATCGTGAGGCCCTGTTCCCTTCCGGTAGAAATACTGACTTTTAGCTCACTCTGGACAGCGGTGAGTTTGGTTGACTGCTCCTCGTATAGATTATGGAGCTCCTCGAGCTTCGAGACGGAAATGGAGAGGCTTTCCTGGAGTTTCGCAACCTGGTTGAGGATGGTCGTCATCTCCCTAGACTCCCTAGCACTCCTTTCTTTCCACTGCTGAACCTCAGCGGTGAGGGCGGTAATGGTAACGTCTTTGTCCTCTCCGGATAAAATACTGGCCTGCAGCTCCTTCTGGACGACGGTGAGTGTCCTCGACTGTTCCTCGTAGAGGGTTCGCAGCTGTATAAGTTGGGATGTGGAAGTGGAGTGTTCTTGTCGGAGCTTCTCGACTTGTTCGCGGATGACCGCGACCTTCTTGGGCTCATCAACACCTATGCTTTTCTTCCATTCCCCAGACTCGGCGGTGAGGGTGGCGATAATGACATCCTTTTCTCTTCCTGATGAGATACTGACTTGCAGATCATCGCGGATGGCGGTGAGCTCATCCGACTGATTCTGATAAAGGATTTGGAGCTTGTTGAGCTTAGAGCCAGAGGTGATGAGGTCGTCGTGGAGCTTCTTAACCTGCTTGACGAGTGCAGCGACTTGCTTGGATTCATTTGCACCTGCATTCTTCCACTGCTTAACCTCATCGGTGAGGGCGGCAATGGTAGTGTCCTTGTCCTTTCCGGATAAAACACTGGCCTGCAACTCCTTCCTGATGACGGTGAGTGTGTTCAACTGCTCCTCATAGACGGTTTGAAGCCGTACAAGCTGGGATGTGGAAGCGGCGTGTTCTTGTCGGAACTTCTCGACCTGTTCGAGGATGACCACGACCTTCTTCGGTTCGTCAACACCCGCACTTTTCCATTCCCTAACCTCGGCGGCAAGGGTGGCGATAGCGATATCCTTTCTTTTTCCGGATGAAATACTGACTTGTAGCTCATCATGGGCAACGGTCAGTGCATCCGACTGATTCTGGTAAAGCTTCTGAAGCTCGTTGAGCTTAGAGGCAGAGGTGACGAGATCGTTCCGGAGCTTTTTGACCTGTTCGACAAGCGTAGTGATCTGCTTAGATTCATCTGCACCTGCATCCTCCCACCGTTGAACCTCATTGGTGAGGCCGGCAATAGTAAGGTCCTTATCCTTTCCGGATAAAATACTGGCCTGCAGGTCATCACGGACAGAGGCGAGCTCGCCTGACTTCTTCTCGTGAACGCTCTGAAGTTCGTTGAGCTTAGAAGTAGAAGTAGAGAGGTCGTCCCTAAGTTTCTTGACCAGCTCGAGAATAATCGTGACCTTCTTTGGCTCATCGACACCCGCACCCCTCCATTCCTCAATCTCGGTAGTGAGGGTAGAAATAGTGAGATCCTTCTCTTTTCCTGATGAAACACTGGCTTGCAGCTCATTGCGGATACGAGCGAAGTCGTTCGACTGCTCCTTGTGAAGGTGCTGGAGCTCATCGAGCTTGAAAGTGGAAGTGGAGAGGTCGTCCTCAAGCTTCTTAACCCTTTCGAGGATAGTCGCGATTTGCTTCGACTCGTCGGCACCCGCATCCTTCCACTTCTGGACCTCGACGTTGAGAGTGGCAATAGTGAGATCCTTACTCTCCCCGGACGAAATACTAGCGTTCAGCTCCTTGCGCACGGCGGTGAGCTCGTTCGAACGCTCCTCGTAGAGGTTTCGGAACTTCTCAGCGTCGGAAGCGGAAATGGAGAGTTGTTGCGCAGCGTCGAGTTTCTCTGTCTGCTCCTTGTAAAGGGTATGGAGCTCGACGTATCGGGGAATGGATGTGGGGTCTCGCTGGAGTTCCTCGACCTGTTTAAGGGCAGTCATGAGCCGCTTTGCTTTGTCTGCGCTCGCATCCTTCCACTGTCCGACTTCGGTAGTGAGGGAGACGATGGTACGCTCCTTGTGTTCGCAGGACAACACGCTAGAGTGGAGCTCGTCGCGCACAGTGGTGAGCTCCCGCGATTGTACTTCATACCTGCCTTGCAGCTGAGCGAGCTTGGAGGTGGAAGAGGAGAGGTTATCTTGCAGCTCTTTGACCTGCCTCAAGGAAGCTGCAATCTGTTCTTTGTTGGCGCCATCCAGACTCCTCCACCGTTCGACTTGAGAGTTAAGAGAGGTGATAGTACTTTCGCAATGCGAGTTCTTCACCTTGAGCTCGTCACGAAGGTGACTGACATCTTTCAACAGTGTTTCATGCGACTTTTGAAGCTCATCGTTCCGAGAAATGGATGTGACGAGATGTTCGCGAAGTACTTCTATCTGCCGGTTCTTCTCCTCCAACGCACTCCGAATGTGATCCGCAACGCCCTGGTTGGATGAATCGTCCTGATACAGGCCTTTCAACTGACGTAGCTCCTCGCGGGCAGCGTCGAGCTCCTGGGACTGCGCCTCGTAGCGCTTCTGCACCTCCGTGATCCTGGAGGCAGAGGAGAGTTCGGCTCGGAGCTGGACAATGGCTCCCTGCGCGGTCGCAACCTGATCTGCCATCGTGCGGTTTTTATGCTCCGACTGAGCGACTTTACCGGAGAGAGAAATGATTGCATGCTCCTTTTCCTCGAGTAATGACACCTTAGCTTGGAGGTCGTGACGAATGGAGTGGATGTCTTGCGATTGTGCGTCATAGCGCTTCTGGAGGTCGAGCGTTTGAGCGGAACAGGCAGAAAGGTCTCCCTGGAGTTTCTCGTAGTCACGGCGAGCATTGGTGATCTGCTCCGTCTTAGTTTTCAGTTGGCTGTGCGCGGAATCGAGCACTTTTGACTGCGCATCGTGACGCTGCTGCAGTTCGTTTGCTCGGGCAGAGGCCCGAGAGAGTTCGCCCCGAAGCTTCTCGAGCTGCTCTTCGTAGAAGACCACGTCCGGGCCCTGGCTAGTTGTAGGTCGAGTGATGGCAACCTTTTTGCGAGACTGGTGTGGCTGATGCTCCACGGTGGCAGCAGGAGCACCACGATCTGTCTGCTTTTCTTGGGTTTCTTGACCAACATCTGCGCAGCAGGTGAATGCGATGAGATTAGGATAAGACATATTGCCAACAGCCTTACTGGGTGCTAGATCCACGGGTCCCGATTCGTAACTGTCTGGTATTCCCGTCTCCGATTGATGATCGATGGTAATCTGGGATCCTTCTTTACGTGTCCGTTCCCATAGCTTTGGTTTTCTCGACTGCGCCAAACCTCCACCCAGTACGTCAAGTACACTTCCACTTCCGGCCGCTGAGAGCGTCGAGGTGGTTATACTATCGGAAGAAGCAACCCCTAGTGAACGGCAGGACATTTGAATTAGTATTCGTACACCAGGGGTTGGAGTACACACCCTCAAAACGTGCTGAATCCGTGGATCCGAGTCCGAAGTCGTGTTGTGCTGATCCTTCTTTAATGTCTGACGCTTCAGTTACCTGTTTACGGTCAATTGTAAGATAGGATCCTTCTATACGTGCTCGTTCCAGCACCTTTGGTTTTTTCGACTGCCCCGAACCCCTACCCAGAATGCCAAGTACACTTGCACTCCCGGCCGCTAAGAGCGTCGAGGTGGGTATACTATCAGAAGAAGCAACCCCTGGTGAACGGCAGGACATTAGAAATTTAGAATTAGTATTCGTACACCAGGGGTTGGAGCACACACCCTCAAATTGTGCCGATTCCGTAGATACAAGCTCATAGTCGAGTTGTGCTGATCCTTCTTTGATGTCTGACATTCCAGTTACCTGTTTACGGTCAATGGTAAGATAGGATCCTTCATACGTGCTCGTTCCCACACCTTTGGTTTTTTCGACTGCCCCGAACCTCTACCCAGAATGCCACGTACACTTGCACTCCCGGCCGCTAAGAGCGTCGAAGTGGATATACTATCAGAAGAAGCAACCCCTGATGAACGGCAGGACATTAGAAATTTAGAATTAATATTCGTACACCAGGGGTTGGAGCACACACCCTCAAATTGTGCCGAATCCGTGGATCCGAGATCATAATCGAGTTGTGCTGATCCTTCTTTGATGTCTGACGCTTCAGTTACCTGTTTACGGTCAATGGTAAGATAGGATCCTTTTATGCGTGCTCGTTCCCACACCTTTGGTTTTTTCGACTGCCCCGAACCTCTACCCAGAATGCCACGTACACTTGCACTCCCAGCCGCTAAGAGCGTCGAGGTGGATATACTATCGGAAGAAACGATGCCTGGTGGGCGACGGGACATTATAACTGGCATTTGCATACCAAGACTTAGAGTACATACCCTCAGAGCGAGCTGGATCCCCGGATCCGAGTCCGAATTCGATTTGTGCTGATCCTTTATTGTCTTGCGTTCCCGTTCCCTGCTGACGGTCGATTGTAAGATAGCATCCTTCTCGTACTCGTTCCCGCACCTTTGGTTTTTTCTGCTGCTCCGAACCCTTACCCAGAATGCCACGTACACTTGCACTCCCGGCCGCTAAGAGCGTCGAAGTGGATATACTATCAGAAGAAGCAACCCCTGGTGAACGGCAGGACATTAGAAATTTAGAATTAGTATTCGTACACCAGGGGTTGGAGCACACACCCTCAAAACGTGCCGAATCCGTGGACCCGAGATCATAATCGAGTTGTGCTGATCCTTCTTTAATGTCTGACGCTCCAGTTGCCTGTTTACGGTCAATGGTAAGATAGGATCCTTCATACGTGCTCGTTCCCACACCTTTGGTTTTTTCGACTGCCCCGAACCTCTACCCAGAATGCCAAGTACACTTGCACTTCCGGTCGCTGAGGGCATCGAGGTGGATATACTATCGGAAGAAACGATGCCTGGTGGGCGACGGGACATTAGAACTGACATTTGCATATCAAGACTTAGAGTACATACCCTCAGAGCGAGCTGGATCCCCGGATCCGAGTCCGAAGTCGAGTTGTGCTGATCCTTTATTGTCTTGCGTTCCCATTCCCTGCTGACGGTCGATTGTAAGATAGCATCCTTCTCGTACTCGTTCCCGCACCTTTGGTTTTTTCTGCTGCTCCAAACCCTTACCCAGAATGCCACGTACACTTGCACTCCCGGCCGCTAAGAGCGTCGAGGTGGATATACTATCGGGAGAAACGCTGCCTGGTGGGCGACGGGACATCAGAACTGGCATTTGCATACCAAGACTTAGAGTACATACCCTCAGAGCGAGCTGGATCTCCGGATCCGAGTCCGAAGTCGAGTTGTGCTGATCCTTTATTGTCTTGCGTTCCCATTCCCTGCTGACGGTCGATTGTAAGATAGCATCCTTCTCGTACTTGTTCCCGTACCTTTGGTTTTTTCTGCTGCCCCGAACCTCCGCCAAACATGCCAAGTATGCTTGCACCTGCAGTCACCAAGGGGTTGAGCGGTGATCCCTGTGTGTTTGCCATTCCCGTTTCCGGCTAACGCTCAATGGTAAAATAGGATTCTTCCCCTCGTCCTCGTTCCCGTACCTTTGGTTTTTTTGGGAGCCCCAAATCCTTGCCTGGAGTGTCAGGCATACTATGGAAGAAATAACACCTGGTGAGCAGTGGGACATTAGAGCTTGCATTTATACACCAAGAGTTACGTACGCACCCTCTTGCGAGAAGGGGAGGCCGCAATCATTTGCCTTTCTGGGTCGGGGGACCAACGGGCGACGTGCACGCGCATGCGCCCACGGAACTTTCCATAGTGAAATGGCGAGATAGGAAATGGGCTGACGCCTTAGACCTGTGCCAATCTGGGGTTCAAAGAGCCCGTTTTCACTGTGCACGGGGTCCTATGCGCGAGGCATGAACCCTCGAAATGCTGTAGACCTGTCATGAACTCGCAGGAAAAATCCTGGATCCTATGCCTCGTCAGTGCTGCACCTAGGGATGCAGATCGGGGTCTTGGACGGCTGACACAAGGTAGCTGTTGGCACACCTTTTACTCACAGAATCACATATATGCCAGAAGGATCTCTCCATGTTTCCGCAAAACAGTGAGCTCGATGTAACTTGATTCATATCTCCAGATATCAAACGATTCGATTAGGAGTTAGCACTGTCATAGAACGACAAACTGCGCAGATTGTGGTGCCGAATACGAGCTGGGATTCAATTTGAGGTGTGGTGTATGGGCGCGAGAAGCGATAAGAAACCTGCCGTCCGGAAGATATGATTCAGACGCCAGAAAGCGGAAAATGAAAGTACTATACGTACAGAGGCTCCAACAAATTGATGACAGCCGGTAAAGTGTCAGAGTCAGAATGACTTAAACTTTTTTAGGCAGTGGAGCCATGGATCAGGCTGCACAGAACCGTCCATTTTGAAGTTTGGGGTCTCCAGCAATGACCGGAACACTGCCGCAAGACTGGCTTCCACTACAACTGACCTGGCGATAGATGCTGACAAAGTTTGACGTCCAGGGATGAGGCGGCACCATGGCTCAAATAAGCAACATAGAGAACACTCGATGGAACACTCCACCATGACGATGTGAATTATCGGCGTAGTGAACATGAGGCACCAGTAGGGGGCGTGAGAGCTGCAGCAGGCAAGGCGAGGCACAGGGCGTCTACCGCACGGCAGGGTGGAGCGAGGAGACCATGACCAGGATGTCGTACTAATCAGTGGTTCGTGAATCCAGCAGTGCCTATACAGGGCCCAGCGTTGAAGGCCTGAAACTCGAAGCCGATACACACGTTGTGGCCGTGTGCATGATACTCGCATCAGGACCCACTTGAAGCATGACCTAAATCCTCAATACTATCGGAGGAGGGCTTTGTCAGTCACCGTACATACAGGTAGATATGTACACGGCAAAAGAGAGGATGCCCCGGTTGAGGGCAGGCTAACGCTGCTCAGAATCTGTCAGCACGATGCACTTCGAGGGCGTGCGAGATTGGTCGATACAAATTGATGCTCCCCGTTAGCCTGGGCACCCGTCTGTGGCCAAGCAGTGAGCAAGTGCCAAAATGAGAGGTGGGCGAGTCGGCGGTGTCGATGCTGCACCATTGCCAGCGGCACTACAAGCATTGCTCTTCGGGCCCTCAGATGAATCGATGAGCCATTGGACTTGTCGATCGCATGGGAGTGTCCGAGTGTGGGAGCCGTGGGCGATCCCGTTCAAGCTGCTAGTCTCACCAATAGCTCAGGGAGACATGGCAGGTGGTATCGTCTGCACGAGAAGACGCGGAGGTGGCACCAGGCGGTGTGTCGAACGGGCCACTGAACGTGATGGTCAACGGCCAGAGGAAGCGTGAGAACACATCAGGGTCATTGTCAATCCCCCGTGCTTGAGTCCCCCCATCGGATCCTGTCTTCTTGGGTTGGTTAGTGGAACAGGCAGCAGTGGCGATTTCATTATCCATCGTCTTGAAATTGCTGAGTGGGTGTCTGAAAAACTCAATACCATACCAAAGCTGTGCACTTGGCAGCATATAGCACATGTGCACATGCATTGGATCTGTCACATGCCAACAATGCACAAAAAACAAGCAAGGACTAAGAAACTACATAGTGGTCAGCTCACACCTCTGGGATCCAGTGAGTCTAAGATGCACAAATAATTATAGACATCTATAAACATCCCATGTTTATGCATATTTTGAGCTTGTAAAATTTCCAACATTACACATGATCTTGCACTTGTGCAAGGTAGCATCACAGGCAAAGTGACCTGAAGTTGCAGTCTTGCCAATACTTGGCAAGCTTCAGTCCAATTGTATTAACTTTCAAGATTTAAAAAAAAAAAAAAAACAGGTTTGAACCAGTCTCAGCCAGTCAGATTGATGACTGCCTGTTATGTGCAGCATACCTTAAGGGAGATCTTGGATGAGAGACGAAGGACTGAGGACAGGACACTCACAAAGAGGTACAACTCAGCCCAAGGTAAGACCACAATCTTGAAGCAATCGGACTAAGACCACGAACAAAGTATTTGTTCAGACAAGAGATCACAGAGTGAGACTCAGACTGAGAGGATTCAAGAGTATGCTGAATTGCACAGATCAAGAATGGGGTACAATTGTGCAAGTACTATGGTTTAAATAGGACACAATGTGTAAGTATGGAACACCATAGAATGTGAGAGAAGTCAGAGAATAAGTAAGCAGCAATGACTACAACTACTGTGGAGATGAAAAGAGAACAAAAACAAAGCTAAATACAGGATGAGAAGAACAAGGAACTGATGTGACGAATATACACCTCTGGACTGCTGGCGACCATGAGAAAATGTTCATAATCATAATAAAACATACCAGAGATAATGGAACAGCATGGACATAGGGTGGATAAGAGGAAAACATGTGGATAAGGAGTAAAAACTGTAACATTACCCCCTTCGTAAACTTGAGCTCCAGGCTTGAGTACCTGTGTTTTAGGTTGATGAATAAGATGGCCCAGTATAGATGGCAGTGGCTTGTTCAGCTGAGTAACACTCAAATCGACAGTCATCAGCAATGTGACCAATTGCATTGCAATGGGAGCAGGTGCAAGTTGGGCAAAAGCAAGGTCCATGTCCCCAGTGTTGGCAGAGACTACACTGCACAGAGAAACAGCAGTGAGAGGGACGGCCAGGGGCAAGCTGATGACAGGAAGGGCAGTGATACAGTGACTCACAAAATTGTCCCAATGTTTGATACATTTTGATTGTTCATTGAATATCACTTGCATATAAACAGATATAAACAAAGTATTGGTATAAGAAAGAAAGCCCATACTCTTGGCTAGGTAATGATAAATGAATTATGTAATTTGGGTCAGTAACCATAGAGATACATGCAATTCAAAACTAGCATACATTGGGACAATTATGTGAGTGTTATTCAAATATATAGTCAATGCTCTTTTAGTACTTGGTATGCCCTCCTTTTGCCTTGATTACT
>JBBPMG010001007.1:0-10385 GCA_038090195.1 Boletellus deceptivus | reverse complement strand
CCCCCCAGCTCTCCCCATCACCCCCTAGCCCTAGCACTGTCCCCAGCCCCAGCTCCAGCCCCAGCCCCAGTCTCAGCCCCAGCCTCAACCCCAACCTCAGTACCACTAACTCCCATCATGTCCAAACTCAAAGCCACCCTCCCAGCAGACTTTTCAGGTGAACCCTCCAATGCAACCCAATGGATTAAGGCCATGAAGGCCTATTTCACTATCAACGTCACATTATACACTTCCAACAACACTAAGATCATGACTGCCCTCAACAAGATGAGTAAAGGATGAGGAGTGTCATTCTCTGAGATGTGGTACAACTGTATGACCAATACAACCATCCCCTCTACAGAGAAAACATTCAACAAGTTCATCAAAAATTTCAAGTCCACATTCTACCCCTTTGACACCAAAGCTACTGCTTGTCTTGAACTCACCAAGCTTGTGCAGAAATCTATCAAGAAAGATGGTGAGTACAATGATGGCTTCTAGAAATATATCACTGACTTCCAGAACCTTGCTGCTAAAGCAGGGATCACAGATGATGCCACCCTTATTGACCAATTCTCTCTTGGTCTCAACCAACAGCTTTCCATCATGATTCTCTCCATGACTGCTGTCCCCATCACCATCAAGGAATGGATTGAAAAAGCAAAAATGTTCCATGCCCAGAAGGCTTGCATCACTGCTTTGAGAAAGGGACATCATACTCCCTCTTCCTTCACCACTTGCCCTTCTGCCCCCAATCCAAATGCAATGGATGTTGATGCCATCCACATTTCAAAGCTTACCCCCACTGAGCGAGCCAAGTGCTTTAGAGAAGGCCTTTGCCTTCATTGTCACAAGAAATGGCACAATGTCCAGCAGTGCTGCACCTTTTCAAATGATAATCCCTCCTCATGTCCCCAATCATCCACCAACCTGTTCTGAAACCCCCAATGCCTCCAGAATACCACTGTCACTTCAATCTCATCCCTAAGAGCCCATCAGAGTCCAGTCACCACAACAGTCCCACCTCCTACTCCCCCATCCACTCTCAACACTTATTTACAAAGCTTTTGTGCTGAAGGAAAAGATGAAGGGGAAGTCCTTCAAACATTGAAACTTTGCTATGAGGACCAGAAAGATTAGTCCTTGGGTTTTCATTGAGGGAAGCAGTAGCAATGTCTCCTTCCCTAGATATCTCTGTTGTAATTGTAGGACTGTCCAATGAACAAACCATGTGTCTCCTTGTCCACCTTGTAGTAGGATCACAAACCATCACCACCACCGCTTTAGTTGATTCAATAACTTCATTGGCTCATCCTTGGTTCCAAAACTCTGCTCTGGGATTTGTCATCTAATCCAACCACTCACTGCCTACAATATTGATGGAACCCCAAACCACCAAGGAACCATCAAATACTCAATCACGGCCTCAGTTCTCTTCCCTTCTTCCTCTGACAAGATCACCTTCCTCATCACCTCACTTGGCTCACCCTGTATTATTCTTGGCATGACCTGGTTAAAATCAATCAATCCCATCATTGATTGGATGTTCAATACTCTCACTATCCAGGACATTGTGGTACTTCTTTGTAAGAGTCCACCCTGGCAGAGTAGAAATGACCCTTATCTGGAACACCTAGGGAAGTTGACCTTATCCACAGAACTTGCACAGAAGGAAACACCAAAAACTATGGAAGTTCCAGAATGGCGTAAGGAATTCTCTGATGTCTTCTCAGAAAAGATGTTCATGGAACTACCCCCACATCATCACCTAGACCATATCATAGATCTCAAACTGTCCTTTGTCCCAAAAATCACTAAAGTCTACCTACTAAACCCAGCAGAACTCGAAGCTTGTTGTTCCTTTGTTGAGGAAAATTTGAAAACTGATTGCATCATTCCCTTCAAATCTCCCCAAGCATCCCCATTCTTCTTTGTTCCCAAAAAGGATGGAACACTCTGCCCATGTCAAGATTACCAATATCTCAATTCACACACCATCTGGAATGCCTACCCTCTTCCATTAATCTCCACCTTGATTGATGATATGAAGGAGTCCATCCTATTCACTAAATTTGATGTTCATTGGGGTTACAACAAGGTTTGCCTGTGCAAAGAAGGTCAGTGGAAAGCTGCATTCATCACCCTCCTAGGCTTATTTGAACCAACTGTTATGTTCTTTGGTTTTAACAATGCACCCTCCACTTTTCAAGCTTTCATGAATCGCATCTTCACTGATATGATTGCTGAATGCTGGTTAAAGATCTACATGGATGACCTGGGGATTCATACTAAGGATGACCTAGAACTACACCATGAATGCACTTGCAAAGTTCTTCTTTGCCTCCAAGAACATGGCCTATCACTTAAGATCACTAAGTGTATATTCAATGCATCACAGATGGAATATCCAGGGCTGATCATTGGACAAGGACACATTAAGATGGACCAAACCAAACTTAAAGCCATTGATGACTGGAAGTCCCACCTTGGTAAAAGACATTCATTCCTTCATTGGCTTTGTCAACTTTTATTGCAAATTCATCCCTAGTTTCTCTGACCTGGTTGCACCCCTCACTCTCACTTGCAAGAATGAACCATGGGTCTGGACCCCTCTTCAACAATGAGCTTTTGATTCACTCAAAACCAAGTTCTCCTCTGCTCTGGTCCTCACTTTCCCCAACACATCTCAACCCTTCTCTCTCATGACTGATGCCTCACTCCTTGCTGCTGGCACCATCCTTCTCCAAATGGATGTCAATGGTGACTCCCATCCTTGTGCCTATTTCTCCAAGATGTTTTCCCCAGCTGAGCAAAACTATGATATTTATGACTGCAAACTCCTCACAGTAATTTTAGCACTCCAGGAATAGTGTCATTATCTCCAGGGAACCTCTCATCAGGTCACCATCCTCACTGACCACTGAAATCTCTCATATCTTAAAGATCTACAAAAACTCTCTCATTGACAAGCCTGCTGGGCTCTCTTTTTACAGGACTTTGATCTTGTCTGGCAGGTCACCCCTAGATCTTGCATGGCTCCTGTTAATGCCCTTTCTCATAAAGACCATATTGACACCTCCCTTGACAATACCTCTGCTGCCATCATCCCCACCCCTCAGATCATTGCCACCCTTGATCTCTCTCTCACTCATGATATCCATTCCTTGTCCACTTCTGACCCCTTAGTCATTCATGCATTGCAAGGCCTTCAGGACAGATCTCCCCCCTTTCCTCATTCCTCCCTTTCAGATTGGTCTTTTGACAATGGACACCTTTACTATCACCATTGCCTGGATGTTCCTCCCTCCTCCCATACATCCCTCCTCTGCTGCCTTCACAAATCCCCTGCTTCAGGATATATGGGATTCTTCTGCACTAAAGCTTTGCTCAAACAGGATTTCTGGTAGCCTGACCTCTCTACCTTTGTCAAATCCTACATCTCTGGTTGTGCTCTTTGTCAACAATCCAAAGTTAATACACACCCCACTGTCCCTCCATTCTCCCCTATTCTATTGTTCTCCTCCTTGCCCTTTAAACAGCTGTCCATGGATCTTATTACTGATCTTCCTCTCTCTTCTGGCTTTGATAGTCTGTTGGTCATGGTCAACCACAGCCTTATGAAGGGGGTAATTCTTATTCCTTGTATCAAAACCATTGATGCTGCAGGAGTAGCTCAGCTTTTCCTTGATCATGTGTTCAAATGGTTTGGTCTTCATGATTCCATCATCTCTGACTGAGGCCCACAGTTTGCCTCCATATTCACTTGGGAACTGGCACATCTCCTACACTATGATGTTTGCCTCTCCACAGCCTACCACCCACAAACTGATGGCCAAACTGAATGAGTCAATCAAGAGATTGAAACCTATCTACACATTTTCTGTATGAATCAACTGCATACCTGGTCCTCATTCATCACCATCACTGAGTTCCATCACAACTCTTCCCTCCACTCGTCCACTAAGGCCTCTCCATTCTCGCTAATGCTGGGATATGAACCATGCTCCTACCCACCCCTGGGAAAGACCTTCCTTCCTGCATTGTCCTCTTGACTATCTCTCCTTGAGGAATCCTGAAAGGAAGCTCTCACTGCCCATGAGTCAGCCCAATGCCTCATGACTCAACACTCCACTCACTGATTCACCCCCTGGATGAAACAACCTCAATTCCAAGTGTAGGGGACTTGGTACTGAGAGAACTTTAGATAGTGAAGGTGTTATGGTTTCCTATAGACTCCTTCATTCAGTGGCTATGTTCTTGGACACCACAAATTCCCCTATGTTCCCATCCCTCTATGCAGACAACTCATTCACCTCACCAGATGCAGTAATTCCCCTTAAAAATGAAACTCTACCACTATGGCTAGATCTGTTGACTATTCTGTGAGATCCATTTCCTTATTTGTACTATAGAGGTCACACTTTCACATCTGGATGTTACCACTCTCATGGTGTATCTCTTGCTACACTACGTTTCTCCAACTTCCATATCAAGTAACTCCAACTACTAGAAGGGGTACTACTGTATCCAGTTGGTACAGCAATACTCAAGTATTTATACGAGTCCATGTACAGTACTTTTCCCCAGCTAGTTCTATGCAATCTATGCATAGTTGCTAGCCATCCATGAGTCCTACTGACAGGAAGGATAGTGAGACCAAATTGCTATTAGTCTCACACTACTACTGAAGTGCACTCGACAGCTAGGACTATGCATACAAAAGAACTAGCTCATCCTTTGACCCCTGCTTCCTAGCAGAAGGGTCCCACCTATTGACATCACATCATACTGAGCACCCAGAGGATCAGATGAAGAACACAAAGAAGTGTTCTATATCAAAGATGAAAGAACCCCATCCCAGCCAGACCAGACATTATCATATGAGAACCCATACCAGAGTGCTTCACCAATTTTGTGATGAATCACAGGAAGACTGTTATGCTTGGCATGGGTAGTGACAAGCATAGACTCGAGGGCTTCAACAATGGGTCAATGGGTCAATGGTTCTGTGTATCAATGACGTAGTCAGTTGAATGGGTTTGGGGTAGGGCTGCAAGAGAGAGGGCTTAGCTACTCCTCAAGGATTTGGTGTACCGATGGCGCTAGGGAGCCAATTGAGTCAAGGTGATGAGGAGGACCAAGTGAGAGTGAAGTCCAACAAGGTTCAAGGGAATAAAGCTAAGATTCGAGTAAGACTAGCTTGGAGTACATGGTATGGAAAGCAAGGTCTTATATACTCATAAGGAATGTGCACAGACCAAGCAGTGCATATGAAGGAAAAGGAAATCTTAGGATGAAGAGAAATCAAGAAAGGGAATCATCGTCTGAGTCTGATCAGGCTTATTGTACACAAGATGACCAAGTGAAATGGAAATGAAAAGGAAGTCTGAGTTGGATTGGACAAGGCATAAGCAAGTATGACTAATGTTCCATAGGATTGGATGTACATGTACGAAGAAAGAGTAAGCATCCAGTTGGGTGGATGTGGGCAGCATCTATTGTGAGAAAAAGGAAAAAGTAATAGTGTCCATTGAGTATAGTGGGTGAAACGTAACATTACCCCCTTACTAGAGTCGAGACAACCCTGTCTAGAAATCCCTGGAATACATCCCAGGGGAGTCAGTCATGTTGGTATAAGCAAAGTCATCCCAAACATCATCTTGATCATAGGCATATGATGGTGAAGATATCCTGGTCTCCAGGAGGCATGAGCACAGAGGTGGAACAGGAACTGGGTGAGTAGGCAAGGATATAGACCAGCTGGCAGCCATAGAGCCCAAAGAAGATGTGCTACTTCGACAACTAGAGTGTTGAGATGACGTGGAGGGAGAGGATATGGGAGTACACCTATGAAGTGGGCACCAAGCTTGAGTGTGACCTGGTGCAAAGTGGAGACAGTGGGGGCAGCAGTAGAGGTCACATTGGATGCAAATGTGACTGAGGCGACAACATTCAAAACATGCCTGATGGTATTGATGATGGTTGGATGGCAGAGGTTCCATGGGTCGGTCCAGTCGTTCCATGTAGTCTAGGACTTCTTCCTCTTCAGTGTTTATAGGGGATGACGATGAGGATGGAGTGACATCGAAGGTGACATGATGAGAAATGGAGTTAGTTACCCCTTCAGGAGTAATGAGGATTTCTGTATGAGAGAGAGGGACTGGATGGGCCAACTTGGCTTGGATAGCATTTAGAGGAACAGAAATGGGACGGAGGACAGTGGACAAGGCATCCAACAGACAAGAGGGGGGAGTAGGATTGGGTGGTTGCAAAGTGGCGGCATAAGTGTCCATGTCCTTCAACAGTTCATCCATTCCAAGCTGGTAGAGGGTGGTAAGGAGGGCATCATGTTGATTAGCCCAGTGGAACTTGAGGATGGTGGGAATAGAAACGGGTCAATCCCAGGCAGAATGTGAATCACAAAGATAACCTAAATGCAGATAAATGGAACAATTGTCTAAGTAAGCCTTATATAAAGCATTGAGAGGGGAATGGGACTCAAGGACTCAGTCCAAGATAGTAGCGAGTTGGGAGTCTTGGACCATCAAGGACATGAGGAGGTGAGTGTCTTCATTGACATCGTTGTAGGTATGGAGGCGGGTAGCATAAGTGGGACAGGGAAAGGGAAGAGGTGAGGGTGGAGGAGTGGGAATGGTGGAGGGAGTGGAAGTGGGAGCTGAGGTATTGGCATTGGAAGACATGGTTGTTTGAGGTCAAGAGTGGGATGAGTGGGGTTCAAACTGCAGGGATTTCTTATACTCTTGGAGAGTGGCTTGTGCATGCAAAAATTCACTCTCAGGAAGCCATGTATCTTCTTTGGCCGAATACCCCTTCCATCGGACCAGGTACTTCTGATGGGAAGGAGCTCCATGATGATGTATGATCTTTTCAATTTCAAAGTGTTCTTCATCATTGATAAGATCTGGAGGCGGTGCAGGGAAGTTCCATCCATAGACGGAGTTCTCATGATATGGAGAGAGGAGGGATGTGTGGAACATGTTGTGTATTTTCCACACAGTGGGGATACAGAGCCTATACATGATGGGGGAAAGGGTGGCAGTGATTGTGAAGGGTCCTTCTCTTTTGGTGGCGAATTTGGGATTGGGAAGGGAATGTTTTAGGTTCTGTCCCTTGAGCCATACTCTATCGCCAACTTTGAATGGAGTGAAGGCTCTGAAGTTTCTGGCCTTCATAGTTTGGTGAGCTAATTCATGGGCAGCAAGGGCTTCTTCACGTGTTGCAGAGAGGGTTTTAAGGTAGGATTCTATGGTGGGGATAGAGGTTTCAGCAATGACCATGGGGAAAGGACAGAGTTCATATCCCATCATCAGAAAGGACAGGGACTTCCCAGTGACAGAATGAGGGCAATGGTTGTGTGTGAATTTGGCTAGGGTGATATGTTCAGCCCAAGCTGACGGGTTTCCGTTACAAAAGATTCAGAGATAGGTTTCTACCTCCTGGTTAACTCTCTCAGTCTCTCCATCCGTTTGTGGGTGGTAGGCGGTTGAGAGGGCAAGTTCATAGCCAAGGAGTTGTCCTAGTTCTTTGGCAAAGGATAATGCAAATTGAGGTCCTCGATCAGAGATGATCTTATCATAGAGGCTAAACCTCTTATAAACGGTTTCATGGAAAAGGGCAGTGATGTTGGCAGCAGTGGCAGACTTCTTAATGGGGCAAAGGATTACCCCCTTACTAAGGCCATGGTCGACCATGACCAACAAGGAATCAAAGCTGGAGGAAACAGGGAGGTTGGTAATTAGATTACATGAGATCTGCTGGAAGGGACGGGAGGCAGTAGAGTGGATCAGAGAAAGAGGGAGGTATGTAGGGTGCATGTTGACCTTGTGTTGCTGACAAGTGGCACAGCCAGCAACATATTGGCAAACAAAGGATGCAAGTCCAGGCCACCAGAATTCTGCTGCAATGAGTTGGCAAGTTTTGAGAATGCTGGGGTGACTGGCAGTGGGGTGTGTTAACAGCTGGATACACGCACAGCTGGAGTCCACTGTCAGAGACTATGTATTAAGGACAAAATATGGCTACATACCTGGAGTCCGCTGTCAGAGACTAAAGAAAAGGAAACAGCGGACTCCGACACTAAGTCTAAAGTGAGAAACAATCACAAACAACCTTGCCACAATGTGGCTGAGAATACTAAATAGAGTAACCTAATAAAAGGTTCCAAATGCACAATCACAAAGTTAACACTCCCCCCTGATTGTGCATCTCTCCAAATCATCCCTACCTGGTTGCAACACTGCCCAATCCCAGCATACTGCAGAAATCCTGCACCTTCGCCCGCGGTAGTGCCTTTGTGAGCAGATCAGCTGGCATTTGTGCTGTGGGCACGAAATGAGGCGAAATGATCCCTTTGTCCACCACATCTCTCAACCAATACCACCTCAGGTCCAAGTGTTTCATCCGGCCATGATGCTCTGGGTGTTTCGCAACCTGGATCACAGATTGGTTGTCCATGTGCAGGGTTGATGGCCCACTGAGCATGAAACCGAGTTCCTGCAGGAGCTTGTGCATCCACACAACCTCCTTGCCAGCCTTGCATGCTGCAACATACTCTGCTTCAGTGGTGGAGAGTGCAACAATGGGCTGGTGCTTGGACATCCAGGACACAACGCCGGATCCAATCTTGACAACAAATGCACCAGTGGAACGCCCAGAATCCTTGCATCTTCCATGATTTGCGTATGAAAATGTTGAGAACAGCTCACAAGAGGTAGGATCAGGGGAATAGGTGATGCCATAGCTGAGAGTGCCCTGGATATACCTGAACAGGTGCTTGATTGCATTCCAGTGAGTGACACCAGGGTCTGAGGTGAATGAGGCCAGCTGGCCAACAGCAAATGCGATGTCTGGGCGAGTAGTACATGATAGGTATTGCAAAGATCCGATCGCACCTCCATAATCCACAGAGTGCATGAATGCGCACTCCTCAGCAGTCCTGGGGCTTTGATTGTGCGAGAGGCACAGGCCTGGATCCATTGGGGTTGAGACAGGCTTACAATTGGCCATATTGAAGCAAGAGAGCATGTCGACACTGTATTGGCACTGCGAGATAGTCAGAGAGCGCTTAGGGCGATCGCGATTGATTTTGATGCCCAGAATCTCTGCAGTAGGCCCCAAATCGCACAACTTAAAGTGTTTCTGCAGGTCTGTGATTGCTTGTTTGATCGCATCCAGGGACTTCAATGCAAATGTCATGTCATCGACAAAGACTGGCAGCATGATGTGTACATCACCTTGCACAAAGATGTATACTGTGGCGTCAGAGTATGCCTGTGTGAAGCCCATGGACTTGAGAGTGGTGTGCATCTTGTGGTTCCAGCGGTTTCCACCCTGTTTGGTCCCATAAAGCACCTTCTTCAGCAAGCAGACAGTCTCCCTTGGATCGCTCTCAGCAAATCCCTCAGGCTGCTCCATGTAGACATCGCAGTCCATTTCTCCATTGAGATAAGCATTAGAGACATTGACAGACCAGAGATGGAGGTCATGAATTGCAGCTAGCACAAGGATCACCCACAAAGTGGGAAGGCGCACTGTGGGGGCAAATACCTTGAGATACTTGAATCCAGGGCGCTGGGAGAAACCCTGTGTGACCAATTGGCCCTTGTATTGCTCAAAGGAGCCATCAGCGCGATATTTCTTGGTGAACACCCACTTTGATCCAATCACTGGGCGATCCTTTGGCCAGGGGACAAGTGTCCATGTCCCATTTGTTTTATGTGCAGTAAGCTCATCTAATGCAGCCTGTCTCCATTCAGACGCATCGTCGCACTTTATCACATCCTTAAACGACCTCGGGTGTGGAGTATTGGCCCCAAAACACTGTGTGACATCAGCTTCTTCCTCAGATTCACTTTCACTGTCTGATTCATGGACAAGTTGCACTGGACTCAGCTTCCACCACTCGCATGGTGGCTGGCGAGTTCTGCGAGGTAGACGGGCACCAATTCTTATTGGACTCAGGTCAGGCGCTGGGGCAGGCTGAGGCGGAGGTGTCTGAGGCTCATCTGAGAACTGGTATGGGGATGCAACAGGCATATCAGCGTTTGGTGACTGAGGCACTTTGGACAGCTCATGGGGAGCTGCAACAGGCATGACAGGATCATCATCCTGATCATCATCAAGGACAGGACCCCCCCCAGGATGAGGATCTCCATGAATGAAGGGTGGAGAGGCATCACCACCATCATCCTCATCAATCGATTCAGCAATTGGAGGCATATAGTTTGACCTAGAGATCGTAGGGATAGGCACAGAGTGAAACAACTGCTTACCAGACCTAGCTGGTAACCTGTGTTGTTAGGTCAAGGAGTCAAGTACTAGATCTGAGCAGGCAAGCTCGAGGAGGACAAGACTGGGTCCTCCAGCGAGTTGGGGGTGTCCCT
>JBBPMG010001006.1:0-10404 GCA_038090195.1 Boletellus deceptivus | reverse complement strand
CTGCTTTTCCTTAGCCTCCTAAAGTTTTCATTGAAGGTATGAGCTTGAAGTTTCTGGTTGTGAATTGAGGGTGGCCATTGCATTGGCCAGTTTCCCATCTACTCCTTGCCTTAACATGTTGATAAGAATTTTGTCATGTCTGCCATCCAGTCTACTTCTATATGCTTGCAATTCGAATGCCAAGGCATAAGAGTCAAAAGTTCCTCTCTTCAGTCATTGAGGAAGGTTCCTTTCCTCCAGGTCTGGGAATTTGCTCTGCTTTAGATCATAAATGGCGTTCCTGGCATGTTCTTTCTGTCCAGATGGGACAAATGCGGCTCGAAAGGCTGTGAGGAAGTCATTGTATATGGAATCGGGAGCTCAATTGTACCAGCTTTTGGCAAATGCAGCCCCCCTTCCTTTGGTGAGCTTGTTTAAACAGGTGAGGATCATTACAGGTTCATCTTTTTTGTAGATGTGTTTGTTGATTGTAAAGTAGGCATTCATTGACATAATCTATTGTTTGGCATCCTCTGATTGGCCACTAAAATCTCCTGGGAGAGTGGCTTGAAGCTCTCCTTTCTTATCATCTCAGTTTCCTTGGGGTATGTTGGCCATTTCTTCATCACTATCGGTCCTTTCTGATACTGCAGGTTCCACTCTAATAAGAGGGGAGGGAAGCAGTGATGGAGGGGTCAGTTCTGTGATGGTCACAACAGGCCCTGCTGGTTGGCTAGGAGCTAACAATGAGGAGGAAGGTTGTCTCCTTTGTACTGGGTTAGTGGCAGGGGAAGGTCTTCCTGCAATTCATCACAAAACTGGCGAGGTGCTCTGATATGGGTTCTCATAGGGTAATGGCTGGTTTGTTTGGGATGGGGTTCCCTCATCTTCGATGTAGAACACTTCTCCATGTTCTTTATCTGATCCTTTGGGTGCGTGGTACAACATGATGTTGGTGGATGGGACCTTTCTGCTGAAAAGCAGGGGTCGAGGGACAAGTTAGTTCTTTTGTTACATGTACATGTAGTTCTAGCTGTCAAGCACACTTCAATAGTAGTGTGAGACTAATAGAATTCCGGGTCTCACTATCTGCTTTACAAGCAGACTCATAGATGGACTAGAAGCTACATGTAGATTGTGTAGAACTAGCTGGGGAAAAGTACTGTACATGGACTCATATAAATACTCAAGCATTGCTGTACCAACTAGATGTAGTAGTACTGTCTATGGTAGTTGGAGTTACTCGATATGAGAATGGAAGAAATGCAATGTAATGAGAGATACACCATGGGAGTGGTAATATCTGGATGAGGAAGTGTAACATCTATGGTACAAATAAAGAAGCACCACTCACAGGATGGACAACAGATCGAGCCATAATGATAACATCTCTTCATTGAGGGGAATTACCACATTGGGGGATGGGAATGAGTTGTCAGGGAAAGATGATGGAAATACTGGGGAGTTGGATGCCTGTAGGAAAGATGTTGCCACCAAGGGGAGTCCATAGAGGTTTGTAACAGGTTGCAAGTTATCCAATACCCTTCCTAAGTGAGTCTCACACTCCAATTCCTTTTGCTGCCTCTTGGTCTGTCACCTTTCAAAGTCTATTTTCAAAATGATACAACTCATCTGAGGATCTGACAGAAGAGCTGCCCTGACTGTCCAAGGAGTAGTATTGTTCTGGAGACCTGTCATCTGAGTGAGAGCATTTGGCCCTTCTATGACAGAAGGCCCTATAGTGCCAGTCTTTATAATGAGACAATGCAGTTTGTTTGGCTACAAACCTGATGGCAAACCAAATTGAACTCTAATCCAGCTTGATCTTGAGTTTAGCTTTCTCAAGCTGACAGAGATCTGTTGTGGTCTGCTGAACCTTAGTAGTGAGTTTGACAATGCAGCTCTTGGTGATGAACAGGCCATGGTTGATAGCTTGCACCATGTCCCCTGCCTCAGTCTCAGAATACAACAACTTGAAAAAAAGGGCAGTCAGCCAGTGATGATGCATGAAAACTAAGAGTACTCATTCCAATCATAAGGACCCTGTCCAAGTCCAACTTTCCATCCTTCATGATCCAGACATGGAACCATACAGTGACTCACAGAATTGTCTCAATATTTGATACATTTTGATTGTTCATTGAATATCACTTGCATACAGTGACCTCCAAAACCATTGCAATGTTTGACCTTAACACAGTATATGAAGTGCACTGCAATCACCTATGGGAATTTCACTTAGCTATAGGGAGACAAAATAAAGTAGGCACTCTTGGCTACAAATCACTCTCTAGGGTCATGTGATTTCATCCAGTGGCTGTGGAGATACACCTCTTGCAAAACAGTGACACCATTTGTAAGGAACATGTGGCATTCACACACAGCCACATTGTCAAAGCACGTTGGCCACAAAGCCCATTGTCACCTACAATAGTCCATCTCCCTTTCTTTCACCTTTATTGCCTTTCATGTACCATGGACGCCATTCCTTTTATCCCTTTCCATCCTTGGTTACCATTGATGCTTTGTACTCGTCCACCCTTTTCCCCTTTAGTTGTACCATGAATCCCTTTGTTGCATACAGTATTTAGATGCCCAGTGCACTCATGTAAAAAAAAGAGAAGAAGAAGGAAAAGTTCCCCCTTGAAATATCAATTTTGTCTTTGCTCTCATTCCGTTCTTGAATGCTCATATCCACTTCCTGTATCAACGATGAGCGATACTGTGTCCGCTCGTGTCAACTTCTTTCCCATGCTATTGCTTATCTCATCTCATCGCCTCACCCCACTGCAGCTCTCTGTCGTGTCCCCTTCGAACTTGCATCACTGGTTGCCAACACCAGCTGACCATCTACACATTGGAGCCCACCGTGAGGGGATTGTTCAGATTGAGCCCCCCCTTCTCTTTATCAACCATTCCCCTCACCAACATTGATCGCTACGTGATTTCCCTCAGTCATTCTAATCCAAGCTGACATCGCCACATTGCTGTCTTGCAACCACTGCTAGTCACCCAATCGGCTGTATGATGAGCGCAAAGCCTTGCCACTGAACCTGCAACCATACCAGACCTTCCCAGAGCCTTTGTCAATGAACCTGACCCATTGGGCGAAGCTACCCAGAACGAACAAGGATCCGATAACAATACAGAATCAAGTTGCCTGCCTGCCCCCATTACACCCGTCCACACTAGACCTCCTCCACCAAATCTTCTCTTCATGCCAAGCAGATCAATAACGTCCTGTACACCGCCACCCGTGCAACATAGCTTGCCCCCTCCTGCATTCCCACTCTGTCCTGCACTCTTTCAGCAAAGTCCCTCACCTCCTGCGCTCTCCATTCACAGTCCGCCACCTCCTCTACTGCCTATTCAACCACCTCCATCATCTCCTGTGCTCCCCATCAACGCTTTGCTGAATCTACTGCTGTCTGCCTCACAGCCGCTTCCACAGCCTCCTGCACTTCCCACTATGTCTAGCAACTCCAGCAAGGGCCTTGCCACCATGCCTGCTCCGACTGCTGCTAAGGTGCTGTCTTTCAGTGGCGAGTCATCGGAACTCTTGGAGTTCTTCAATTATTTCGATGATCTTGCAGATTCTTACATGCTGACAGCTGTGGAGAAGTGCAAAATTGTTGTCCGATACATTGATAAAGGTACTAAGCGATTCTGGGTCACGCTCACAGGCTATGAGAGCCGTGATTACAATGAGTTCAAAAAGAGTATTTTTGCCCAGTACCCCAGAATGGCAAAAGGTGTCAAGTATACCAGATGCGATCTGGAACTTGTTGTCGCCTCTCCCACCAACAATGATATATCCACTGAAACAGAGTTGATTAGATATTACCAGAAGTTTCACCCGCTCGCTGAATGGCTTGTCACCAACAAAAAGATACCACTGCTTGAACACAACTATTACTTCTGGCAGGGGCTTCCTCCTTCTGTTTGTCAATCCATTGATTGCTGCCTTGAGCTGAAGGACCCAGATTATTCCCGTGATGAACCTGCCAATTATGAGGATGTCCTCACTGCTGGCTGCTTTGTTCTCTCCAACAATGCATTTGACACTGATTGCCATAATGTGATTGCTGCCCATCTCAAGACACTCAAGGATGGCATGAGAGCATCCTCAGTAGCAGTTTCCAAATCTGGCTGTGATCTCTATCCTGCAGATGACTCTGATGACAAGGATGAGCCATCTACTTGAAAGGAGGATACTGTACAGGATGTCCACACTTGCCATGTGACATTTGACACTGCACAGCCTATTGATATAGATGCAGTTGATGACTTAGCACGCAGGATGCACTCTCTGGATATTGCTGACCCGTCCTACTCTGTGTGCTATACACGCCTTGCATCCTTGGTGCCTGCGGCTGCTCAAGCTTGGCCATCTCCCTCTGCATGGCCTTTCTCTGCTCATACTCCACCTGTCTCTCATTCACCATACATCCTGCCACCTGCTCTGTCTGCTCCCTATTCCTCCTATACTCCACCATCCATGTCACATGGTCGTGCAAGCCACATGTCTGCAGTTGCATCCATGCTACTTTGCTATATGTGCCATGAACCACACCTTCTCCATGATTGTGTTCTCACCAATGAGCTGATCCGTCTTGCATGGATCATCAAGGTCAATGCTTACCTTGCATTTTCTGATGGCTCCCAGATCTGGCAACATTCCACAACTGGAAAACTGGCAATGACCATTGAGGAATTCTATAAAAAGCCCTTGCCTCCAATCCCAGGACCTAGAGTCAGAACAGAATTCACACATGATGTCCCACCTCATCTTGCAAGTACAAACATGCTGGTTGCTGCTGAACCAGATCTAGCTTATCTTTTCCATTTCTTGCCAATGGCATGTGCTGACACTGGAGCTGTTGTCACAGACCTGCCTGATGAGGAAGCTGACATCCTCACAATCACCTGATCAAAAGCTCATCAGACTAGCACACCACAGGCCATACCATCAAAGCTACCAAGTGCGGACAAAACTCTATCCCCATTTGTTGCACCACCATCGCAGTCAAAGCCAGGACCAGCATATACTTATGAGTCAAAGGCTGCATCACTGGAAGCTGCACATTGCATCCACCAGGCCATTCTTGGCACCGTTGTTCCCAATCTCTCAGTTTCCAATCTTTTTGCCATCAGCCCTGACTTACAGAAAGAAGCTGTGGATTACTACAAGACACATCATATCCCCACCACTGCGACTACCCTCTCTGTCGAGCAGACCACAGCACCACCTATACAAATTGAACATGCTACTGCACTCTGGGAACTTCCTGTTTTACTCAATGGTACCCACCTGGAGTATGGGCTACTTGATGAAGGCTCTGAGCTTGTTGTCCTTTGAGAAGACATCTGGCGAGAGCCTGGCATATCCATCAACGACCATCTGAGCATGATAATGCAAACTGCCAATGGTGGAGCACAGCTGATGAAAGGATGTGTCGAGATGCTCAAGCTTGATGTCCAAGGAATCAAGTCTTGGACTCATGCTTATGTCATATCAAACACTCCCTACCGCCTCCTTCTTGGATGACCTTGGCAACGGCTGGTCCACCTCCTCCAACAAGAAACTGATGATGGCATACTTGTAACTATGCATAACATGCTCAAGCTGTCAGAATCATGTACTGTTCCCACTAGGTCCCGACTATTCCCTAAGTGTGGTGACCATGACTCACTTGTCCTTGTTACTCCCCCTCCAACATCATCACTCTCTCTCACTATGCTTGCTGAATATCAGCTTCATGATACTTTCACATTTGACTTGATCCGTCATGTCCTTGCCTACAAGAAGGTTGCCAATTGTGTTAAGCCTGTTGTGACAACAATGCCACAACATGCACGCATTGTCCGATGCTTTCCTGAGGACCCACTCATGACCATGCCTCACCTGTCTGCCCATCTACCTCCCTTCATGCCAGGTCTTCATCTCACTCAGGACCATGTTGGTGTACTCGGCATCTTTCGTAACACTTTTCTTTGGCCTGAGGAACAGAAACTTGCTGCTCACACCCTGCTCCTCAATGAACTGAGTCTTGCTTGGGACGAATCTGAAAAAGGATGTTTCCGAGATGACTATTTCCCACCTGTCATCATCCCCACCATCGAACATACACCATGGGTGCATCACCAGCCACCCATTCCACCAGGGATCCATGATGAGGTTATCCACCTCATCAAGTCCAAGGTTGCTTCTGGTGTTTACAAGCCCTCCAACAGCTCATACCAGTTGAAATAGTTCTGCATCACCAAGAAGAATGGGTGAATTCATATTGTCCATGACTTACAGCCACTTAATGCAGTCACTGTAAAGGATGCTGCCACACTCCCATATGTTGATCACTTTGCTGAACAATCCACCGGCTGTGCTATCTACACCATGATGGACCTGTTCGTTGGCTTTGACCACCGTGTGCTCACTGAGGAATCGCATGACATCATGACCTTCCAGATGCCACTTGGCACCTTTCGTCTCACTTCGCTTCCTATGGGTTGGACAGACTCTCCAGCAATTTTCCAAAACGATGTTGCCTTTATTCTTCAGGATAAAATAGATATCACACTGAACTTTCAAGATGACATCAATGTTCTCAGTCCACACTCCCGTTACAAGCTTGCCAACAGGTTATATGAAATGCTGCCTGCCAACCTTGGTATCCAACGTTTCATCTGGGAACACTGTCAAGATGTCAATCATGTGCTTCATCGTCTTGAGCATGCAGGTGCTACCATCTCTGCTACCAAGCTTTTTATGTGCATGCCACAGGTCATCGTCATCAGACAAGCTTGCAACTATGAAGGACACACCCTGGATGCTTCAAAGGTCTCCAAGATCGCTCACTGGCCAAGTCCATGCACCACTCAAACAGAGGTGTGAGGCTTTCTTGGCACAACTGGAACTGTGCACATCTGGATCAAGGACTATGCTAAGGTCTCCCATCCACTTGTCAACCTTACACATGACTCCATCCCTTTTGTTTGGACCACAGAGCATGATATTGCCATGGCTGCCTTGAAAGCTGCTGTCATTTCCAGTTCCACTATTCAGCCTATTGACTATGCCTCTGGGTGAACAGTCACCCTTGCTGTCAACTCTTCCAATATCGCAGTCAGCTACATTCTCTCACAGGACGATGCGAATGGGCACCACTGCCCATCCCATTTTGGTTCCATCACATGGAATGACCATGAGTCCCAGTATTCCCAGGCAAAGCTTGAGCTGTACAGTCTTTTTCGCACACTCAAAGCCATCAAGGTTTGGGTCATCAGACTCAAACATCTCATTGTTGAGGTCGATGCCAAGTACATCAAAGGGATGCTGAATAATCCCAACATCCAGCCCAACACCACTATGAACCGCTGGATTGCTAGGATTCTTACCTTTGATTTCTCGCTCCAGCACATTCCCGCATCGCACCACCAAGGGCCAGATGGTCTATCATGCCGTCGCCCTACTGATGACGATGCCACAGACCATGATGAGTCAGAGATGGATGTTGAAGAGTGGCTTGACAAGCTTTTGAGTTGCTCTGTTTGGGTCACTTGCGAGCTTTTCGCAGGTACTCCTTCGCTTCCATGTCCTGTGGTGTTGAGAAAGACTAGTAAAGGCTTGGTACATGCCTAGTTCATATAATAGACTGGACATAATATAACTAACTAGTCAAGTACCAACTGTGTCAAGTCCCGGAGGTTCCAGAACAACCGGAACTACCAGAACAATTGGAACATTCTACTACAATTATGCTAATACCATTAGGATAAGCATGGCTTATGCATAACTTATCAATAGGTCATACAACCTTCTGGACTCAAGTCATTATGACTTGGTATGACTCAGATGGACTCATATCCAAGTCATATCAAGTCATAATGAGTCACAATGACTCATTCTATAATCATTGACATTGTGAGTCAGAGTGACTCATACCGAGTCATGATAAGATCATATGCTTCAAACATGAGTCACTTGGAGTCAGGATGACTCCAGACAACTCATTTTTAGGTTTATACTCAGATTCCTGACTAGTATAAAAGCAGCATGTAATGTACACAGTGCTGTAACAAATCCATAACCATTCACCCCTGGTTTCATTTCACTCTTACCTCACCTGAGGCTATTGTCCCACATTAAACTCTAATCTATTGCAACCACAGTACCCATACTTGGGTACTGATACTCTACCAAGTCTAAACTCTGCTAGTACAGTGAGTCTCACACTGTGCATCATCCCTTCATTACTGTGTGTTAAATTTCGCCCACTACACTTGATGGACACTATTTCTTTTCCCTTTTTTCCACAATAGATGCTGCCGCATCTGCCTAACCGGATGCTTACTTTTCCTTCGTATGTGTACATCTGATCCTATGGAATGTTTGTCATACGTGCTTATGCCTTGTCCGATCCAACTTGGACTTCCTTTTCATTTCTATTTCCTCTTGTCATCCTATGTATGATATTCCCGATTGGACTCGGACTCTGATTCCCTTTTATGATTTCTCTTCATCATACAATTTCCTCTTCTTGCACATGCACTACTTGGTCTGTGCGCTTTCTTTACGAGTATATAAGACCTTGCTTTCCATACCATGTACTCTAAGCTAGTCTTACTTGAATCCTAGCTTCATTTCCTCGAACCTCATCTGACCTTGCCTTCGCTAGGTCATCCTCATTACACCGACCCGACTTGCTCCCTAGTGCAGTCGGTACTGTTACGGTAAACTACGGGTTAGCCCAATCGGCATTGGCCTTCATCCTCGCGCACATCGGAGAGATCATCCCCACACCCTATGCCAACGATTCCCCCGTTCCTGTTCCAGAAGATGCGGTAATCCCTCTCAATGAGGAAACCTTACTGCTGTACCTTGACCTGCTGTCCATCCTGTGAGCCCGCCTTCCCCATTTGTACTTATACTATATCCAGACGATCCCCATCTGTACTCACACCATATCCAGACGTTACCTCTCCCACAGCGCGTCTCTCATCACGCCGCGTGTTCCCAACTACCATATCGAGTAACCTCCAACTACTATAGATGGTACTACCACATCTAGTTGGTACAGCAATGCTCGAGTATTTATACGAGTCCATGTACAGTACTTTTCCCCAGCTAGTTCTACGCAATCTACGTGTAGTTTCTAGTCATTCCACGAGTCCCTACGCGTAGGGATAGTGAGGCCCGGATTTCTATTAGTCTCACACTACTATTGAAAGTGTGCTCAACAGCTAGGAATTACGCGTACGCGTAACAGGTACACCAAACCCTTGAGGAGTAGCTAAGCCCTCTCCCTTGTGGCCTTACCTCGAACCTGTTCGACTGACTACATCGTTGATACGCAGAACCCTTGACCTATCGACCCAACGTTGAAGCTTCCAAGTCTATGCTCATTGCTACCTGCACCAAGCGTAACACTATGCCCCAAGTGAAAGTGGATAGTGGTGCTGCTGTACCCGCATATCCATCCTCCCACTTTCATTAGAACCTGCATGAAGGGAAGTAGTTCATTCCATCCATACTTCCGGCGCCAGTGGGCATGCTGGCTTTTTCTGGCTCTTACACCTGTTACAACGTGACTATTGGTAGCTGGAGCTTTCCAGTTTCATGCAAAAATACATCTCTGATTGTGCTACCTGTCAGGCATTGAAAGTTCTCACACATCCAACGATTCCCCTGGCAACTCCCATTGCCAGCACTGCCACCCATCCATTTCAGTCAATCTCTGTCAATCTCATCACCAATCTACTCCTATCTGCCAGTTTTGATTCCATCATGGTCATGGTCAACCACGGCCTTATGAAGGGGGTAATTTTTTCCCCTTGTATCAAAAGCATCAATGCAAAGGGCATCACCTCTCTCTTTTTCCAAAAAGTTTTCCTCCAATTTGGCTTACATGACAAATGTATCTCTGATAGGGGACCTCAGTTTGCATCTGCTTTTGCTAGAGAACTCATACAACTCCTTGAATATGACATCATCCTCTCCACAGCCTATCACCCACAAACTGATGGAGAAACAGAATGTGTAAACCAGGAGTTAGAAATCTATCTGCGAATCTTTTGTCAAGGCAACCCCCATGTTTGGTCAGATCTCTTACCCATGGCTGAATTCTCTCACAACGCTGCCACCCATTCCATCACCAAATAAATCCCGTTCTCCCTCATGATGGGATATGAATCCTGTGCTTACCCATCCCTTGGCAAAATGTTCCTCCCTGCTCTGGAAGAATGACTCACTCTCCTAAAAAAAGCTCAGGAGAAGGCACAACATGCTCATTACATAGCCAGACAACAAATGGTGAAACAAGTCTGATCAAAATTTAGCCCCTGGAAAGTTGGTGACAAGGTTTGGCTAGATAACAAGAATCTCCAAATGTGGTACACCTCTTGCAAACTGGCCCCCAGACAGGAAGG
>JBBPMG010001005.1:0-10423 GCA_038090195.1 Boletellus deceptivus | reverse complement strand
GCTGGACTATAGAGAACTGGAAGAAGGTTATATGGTCTGATGAAACTAAAATCAATCACCTAGGGTCAGATGTACAAAAGTGGGTATGGAAAAAGGCTGGTGAGGGGTTGAGTGATAGGTTGATACAAGGTACTGTGAAGTTTGGAGGAGGTTCTGTGATAATGTGGGGATGTATGACTTGGCAGGGAATTGGCTATGCTGCCAAGATTGATGATAGGATAGATGGAGACCTTTACCTTCAGAATTTGAAGGATGAACTGCTGAATACCCTACAGCATTATGGTCTTCATCCTTCTAGTATTATCTTTCAGCAAGACAATGACTCCAAGCATACATGCAGAAAGGTAAAAGATTGGCTTGAGGAGCAGGATTTCAAGACCATGGTGTGGCCTGCACAGTCTCCTGACTTGAACCCCATTGAACACCTTTGGGGTTATCTCAACTAGCAGAGCATAAGAACCTTCCTAATGGGATTCATGAGTTGTGGGAGAGAATTCAAGTAGAGTGGGAAGGGATTGCAGCTGAGGAGTGTCAAAAGTTGATTGAAAGCATGCCTAGAAGGGTTCAGGCAGTGCTGAAGGCAAAGGGAGGGTATACCAAGTACTAATATGTCTACAAACCAAAAGGTGCAAAACTGTTGTAATGGTATCACTGTTTTGCAAGAGGTGTATCTCCACAGCCACTGGATGAAATCACATGACCCTAGGGAGTGATTTGTAGCCAAGAGTGCCTACATTATTTCATCTCCCTATAGCTAAGTGAAATTCCCACAGGTGATTGCAGTGCACTTCATATACTGTGTTAAGGTCAAACATTGCAATGGTTTTGGAGGTCACTGTATTTGAGCCACTGTGTATCTTGCTTCATCAGTCATGATAAGATAATTGGTATCCCTTGTTGTCCACTCTTGAACTGGCATCATACTGAGGACACTAGACATATGCTACAGGCAGGTTGCTATGATGTCCCATCATATGCCTATGTATGTACAGTATGCATGTGATCAACTTGAATCCTGGCCACAAAATACCAGAAGCCTGTCTGACAGCATATATCTTGGAATCAGAACATTACAGAACATTGCTGCACTCAATTTAACCTGTCTATACTATTGTTTAATGTCACACCAATATATATAGCACGTAGTGGAACATAGGCAAAACAAATGCGGCATGTAAATTAAAATTGTCACAAGTGCTGGTGGATGACTGTAAGCATCCGTGGGTTGTCGTCTCTGATGGGTTCGCGCTTAGGTCTCGACGATCTTCGTATGGCCGCGGGTGGTATCGGGTGTGGGTACGGTCCAGGTGGCCTGCTCGACGCTGGCGTACGGCGGTGCGTTGAGTGCCTGGCCACTGCGGGTATGTCCGTTCCACTCACTCCCGCTGTCGCTGACCTATTTACCGTGTTGCCGGGGGACCTGTTCTCATCCGCCGGCTCAGCCGTTCGGAGCAACGGCTGATCAACATTGTCCGCGCCCGCTCCCGTCTCGCTCCCCACGTGATTACTGGGCGGATCTTACTGCGTTGCCTACCGGAGAGCCGGATACTGAAGCGCCGTGCTTGCCAGACGCGTTTGAGTACTATTGATGATGATTGGTGTGAAGTAGTGTCGCCTATCCCGTTGTCTGTTGTACTAGTAACAGGCGAATCTATCTCGTCGTGACGTGAATCCCTAGTGGGTCCTTCGTTTGAACTCGACGATCGTGGCGAAAAAGGCTGGAACCGCAACCGTCACGGATCGATGCCAGTAGGGAAGTGCTTGGGCGGGGAAAAGGTATAGAAGGTGTTGGCATGCGAGGAGCTAAACTTGTCGGAACATCATGGACGGCATTCCAAGTCCAAAGCCGACATGCGCCGCCGCTCCTCAAAGAGACGGTACAGCAAGGCTTGGCCACGGTCGTTCCGAGGTGGGTCTACGCGTCAGCGGCTAGGCTACACGGCAGAATAGCCGCATCAGTGATCAAAGAGTGGGCCGTCGAGGGGACGAGCAAGCGTCACAGTGAACACTCCACTTCTGCCGCCTGATCAAGACGACCGAGTACGAGCCAATGGACCCAGTCACGATTCGTCCATGAAGCTTTGCACCACCTCAAGATTCCTTGTGGATCCAACAAGGTGCATTTGAAAGCACACTACGAGTGTACCCCCCTGCTGTAGGCCGCAACACCTCGCTTTTCCTATGGTCGCGCCCTCAATTCTCATCATTTGTGCTCAGGACAATGACCAGTTCTCCAGTATCGGCGTGCTCGTCTCCATCATCCTTCGAACGTTGTGGGGTGTTGTGTGCATCGTCTATAGTGCTCCCACGGCTCCAGTTGCCTCCACCGGCGCCCAGCTCGGTCTGGTCCTTCAAGTGACCTGGGGGGCCCTGAATCCCGACTCTGCGCGCTCGGATCCACTTGGTACTCGTCCTGGTCGACCTCTAGATGTCTCTGCGTATTGTTGACATCGTCTGTCATGGTTGTTTCGCCTGCTGTGTCGCTGGGCTCGCTGGGCGCCTCCTGGGGCAAGCCGACCTCGACCCTTTCCTTCGCTGGTCCCCGCGCCTTGACTGATGCGTTCTGCAGTCGTTTAGGGACGGTTACGAGGGCCGTCGTCGCCACTACACACGGGCGATGCGTTCGGTTTCGCTGCGAACAGCCGGTTGTCGCAACTCGACATAACCCCTTCGAGCTCGATACGCGTGTGACACCTTCGTCCTTCACCACTTTCGCCTCCGTCCTTCACCACTTTCGCCTCCGTCCTAACGCGCTCGAGCTCTGAAGACTCTTCTAGATGAGTCTGCACGGACTCCCGACGTGCGGTTCGGGCGTTCGTCAGCCGTTGGATAATATTCTTTGTCGGCCGGTAACAAGTTGGTGACAACCTTGACGGATGCTGGAAGTCGTCGTCAGGTCGTGTGGTGCGCTCCAGTTTGCGCTCGGGCGGGAGTAGATATTGCTCTCGTCGCTTGCCAATGTTGCAGATGCAGGCAGGCGGTGCGCGCCGGCTTGCGTCGAGTAGAGTTAGTTGACAACAGATTTTGTTCTCTTGCAGAGCAACGGTGGTGCCCGAGTGTAATGAAGGTCACCGTCTGCCTGGTCTCAGCCCGTCTGGCGGGAGAGTCTGTAGTCGTCTGTACGGCAAATGGATGCGCTATGGCTGTGTGCTATGGAACGGAGTCTCCCACAAGTTTCACTGGTTCAACTCCAGGTTGATTTCGAGAAGACTAAGTAGTTCTTTTCTTGTGTTGCGATTGGCATTGTCCGTTCACTATTCGTCATTTCTTGGTACACGATGCTACAGTTGCTTCGTACTGATTACAAATGATAAAAGGCTTCGGTTTGAGCGCTCGGTGTCCACAACCCGTCGGTGCCCCATACTTTCCCCACGATGACAAGCCGTTCAAGTACCAGCCTGAGACATCAAAGTCCACAACCTAATCCGAGCTCGTCTAATTCCCTGCCCGTGAGCCCTGGCCCCCAATGCAGTACGCCCACTCCAAGTAACGTTCCGCACACATGACTCCATTAGCAGCGCACGACCTCCCCCGACAACGATCAATGCGCGGAACAGGCACATACAGACGAGGAAACACCTAAGCCCACGGACGAGCTGGGGGGCGGGTCTGTCTCTCTAGGTGCTTCACCGAGGGTGATCAACAACGAAGAAACGGTTATCACAAGTGCTTGAATCGAATTTTCACCCAGTCTTACAAAGGTTGCTAATGGCAAGGCAGGCATCCGGGCAACTGACCTGGCCCCCGGCCTTGGACGAATTCCCGCCGGTTTTTACGTTTCGGTATATCATAGCGGCCTTGAATGGAGGACCATAAACAAGTCTGTCTCGGTGAATAGTGATACTGTCGAATGGAATGAACCCATTCCGATGTGAGAATAACTTTTTCCCGGTGGTGTTAGGGCTAATATGGTTCGCAGACCATTTGATCTGTCTGCCAGTATCAATTTGGTGATCCGGGCACCGTTTGAATTTCAGCCGGTGTTGGGCGATGGGGAGCAATTGCGAAAGTTGACAATTTCTGTAGAACGACTGCTGGACTCCAGTGCAAAGCAACTTCGTGAGTATGCAGTGATTTGTATGCGGACTGTGTGCTCAGATGATCATAGCCTTTACCTTCTTCGCAAAGGATGGTGGCATCATATCACCTTGTTCGTCTTTGTTGGTGACCGTCAGAAGGTGGAACCGCGAGATGGGTGATTTGACGGTCCTCGAGCCTCATCACGTGAGAATTGATTGTTTAGATCGTCTCATTCATCGACCAAAGTATATAGTCAATCGTGGAGTCTCAAGACCAGCTAGTAAGCGCGACAAACAGTGGCCACGGCGCTTTGTCACGCCACCGAAAGCATGGGGAAAGACGAGACCTCGAGGACGCTATTGAGCAATTTCAGCATGCGCTAAATATTTGCCCTGTGGGCCACCTTTGCCACGCGGCTGCTCTGTCAAACATGGCAACGGCAAAATTCGTCCACTATCGTGTTCACAATATTAATGCTTCCCTCCGTGAGTCATTGACGATGTATCGCAATGCGCTTGCTGCTCGTCCTGTTGGCCACCCGGATCGACCTGCGACATTGATCCAATTGGCTGCGGTGCATCTGGCGCAATTCGAAAAACAGCAGGATGAATCAGACGCGGTCCAAGCGGAGGCATATCTGCATGAGGTGATGAGCTTCGACTCTGAAGCCAGTCATGAACACTGTGCTGCAACTCTGATGTTACGACTGCACAAAGGATACACGACCAGTGCAGTCCTCACGGATGGTTGGTTACCTATAGTGCAGGGATCTGCTTCGGGTGCAACAAACGTCGATCTGCAGAGCTTAGGTGTCCAGTTGTCGCGCCGGTATCAACAGTTTGGTGATTTAGAGGACCTCCAAGAAGCAATCTCGTGTCTGGAGATACATATCAAGTCTACCTCAGTCTCGGACCCCCGGTATCGGATCGGAGTGGAGAATCTCGGTACTGCGTTAGCGATCCGGTTCGATCGCCTCGGGGAGCCGAACGATTTGGAGAGAGCGATATCTCTGCATCGGAATACCGCCAACCTTGTCCCTAGCAATCATCCTGACAGGCCCGATTTTCTGAGCAATCTCGGTAACTCCTTCTTCCTTCGTTTCGAGCGCCTCGGACAACTTCGTGACTTGGAGGAGGCAATTTCTTGGCATCAGGACGCTGTCAACCTCGCTGTCGATGATCATCCTGGCAAGCCTGGATATCTGAACAATCTTGGTAGCTCATTAATGACTCGGTTCCGCCATCTTGGACAGCTACATGACCTGGAGGATGCAATTTCGAGACAACGAAATTCTGTAGATCTCACTCCGAACGGTCACCCTGACAAGCCCATATACCTGAACAATCTTGGCTACTCCTTCCGCACTCGTTTCCAGTACCTTGGACAGCTACATGACCTAGAGCATGCAATTTCAAGACAACGGGATGCTGTTGATCTTACTCCAGATGGTCACCCTGAAAAGCTCAGCTATTTAAACAATCTTGGTATCGCCATCCTCATTCGTTTTGAGCGCCTCGGACAGTTACACAACCTGGAGGAAGCAATTTCGAGGCAGCGTAATGTTGTTGACCTTACTCCAGATGGTCACCCTGACAAACCTGGCCATCTGAATAGTCTCGGTAGTGCCCTCTTCGCTTGTTTTCGGTGCCTCGGACTGTTGCATGACCTGGAGGAAGCAATTTCGAGACAACAGGATGCTGTCAATCTTACACCTAATGGTCACCCTAACAAGCCTGGGTATTTGGACAGTCTTGGTTGCACCTTCCTCGCTCGTTTCTGGCGTCTTGGACAGTCAAATGACTTGGAGGAAGCAATCTCGAGACTACGTGATGCTGTTGATCTTACCCCAGGTGGTCACCCTGACAGGTCTCGTCACTTGAATGATCTTGGCATGTCCTTCCTCACTCGTTTTAAGCACCTTGGAAGGATACATGACCTGGAGGATGCAATTTCAAGACTACAGGATTCTGTTGATCTCACTCCAGATGGTCACCCTGATAAGCCCCGCCATTTGGACAGTCTCAGCAGATCCTTCTTCACCCGTTTCCGGCATTTTGGGCAGCTGCGTGACCTGGAGGATGCCATTTTAAGGCAATGTAATGTTGTTGATCTTACTCCAGATGGTCACCGTGCCAGGCCTAGCCGTCTAACTGACCTTGGCAATAGCTTCCTCATTCGTTTCCAGTACCTTGGACAGCTACATGATCTGGAGGAAGCAATTTCAAGGCAACATGATGCTGTTAATCTCACTCCAGTTGGAAACCTTGACAGGCCGGGATATCTGAATAATCTTGGTAATTCCTTCTTCATTCGTTTCGAGCATCTTGGACAGCTTCATGACCTGGAAGAAGCAATTTCTCGGTATCGGGACGCCGTCAACCTTACCGATGATAATCACCTCGGCAAGCCCAGCTATCTGAATAATCTTGGTAGCTCCCTCTGCACTCGTTTCCGGCATCTTGAACAGCTAGATGACCTGGAGGAAGCAATTTTGAGACAATGTGACGCTGTTGATCTCATCTCAGTTGGTCATCCTGACAGACCCCGCCGTTTAAACAATCTTGGCATAACCTTCGGCGCCCGTTTTCAGCACCTTGGAGAGCTGCATGACCTAGAGAGTGCAATTTCTTGGCAGCAGGACAGTGTCAACCTTACTGCTGATAATCACCCCGACAAGCCCGGATATCTGAACAGTCTTGGCAATTCCTTCCGCACTCGTTTCCAGCGCCTTGGACAGCTACATGACCTGACGGAAGCAATTTCGAGACAACAGGTTGCTGTCCGCCTTACCCCTGATGGTCACTCTAGAAAGCCTGTCTATCTAAGCGATCTCAGCAGCTCCTTCTTTACTCGATTCAAGCACCTCGGACAGCTATGCGACCTTGAGGAAGCAATTTCTTTGCAACAGGTTTCTGACAATCTTACCCCAGATCATCACCCTGACAAGCCCCACCATCTGAACAGGCTCGGCAGTTACTTCCTCACTCGTTTTGAGTGCCTTGGACAGCTACATGACATTGAGAAGGCAGTTGTACTTTATTCGAATGCGGCTTGTATCCCTGCAGGCCCAACTACCGCCCGATTCCAAGCGTCACGTCAATGGATCCATTGTGCCCGTCAATTGCATCACTCCTCTCTATTGTCAGCATACTCTGTTGCTGTTCATCTACTTCCTCAACTCGCTTGGATTGGTCTCTCTCTTGCAGATCGCTATCGTGCACTCACTCGAGGTTCAACTGATGTAGTGCGCGAAGCTGCAGCGGCAGCTGTGGTCTCAGGGTTTCCGGAAACAGCTGTCGAGTGGCTTGAACAGGGTCGTTCAATAGTTTGGGGGGACCTGTTCCAGCTTCGCAGCTCCTACGATGAGTTGTCGGCCGCCCATCCTGGTCACGCCCGTAGACTTCGCGAGCTGTCTACTGCTCTAGAGCAGACAGGTGCCATCCAAGAAAAAAGCGGTTACTCACGGATAGACCAGGCGTACGATGGAGATCATCATACGAGAGTGTCTCTCCAGAAAGAGGCTGACAAATACCGGATGCTCGCGATCGAGCGAGACAAACTACTACAAGACATCCGAACATTGCCTGGTTTCAAGCGATTTCTCCTACACAAAGAGTTTTCTCAGCTCCGTGCTTCAGCACACTCAGGTCCGGTGGTTATTCTTAACGCTATAAAAACTCGCTGTGACGCATTGATTATTCTCGCCAACGTTGATCACGTTAACCATGTTCCACTTCCTGACTTCAAGCCTGAGCAATCGAAAGAGTTTCAAACTGTTTTGAAGAATGATGTTCGCCAGACTCGTGGTGTATCTCCCGACGACAGGTACGGGCATCTTGCGGATCGGGGGGGTTGCAGTACGTGGGAAATCGTCCTGGCACACCTGTGGAAATGCGTCGTTAAACCGGTCCTGGATGCCCTGGCCCTCTCGGTATGTGGCTCCCTTGGGTTACAACCCACTTGCTCATCTACCCTTCTGTGAAGACTCCTGGGGATCTGTTACGCATGTTTTGGTGCCCAACCGGGCCAATGACATTTCTTCCAATTCATGCAGCTGGCTTCTATGATGCTCAGTCTTCGCAACCAGGGAACAAAGTGTTTGATTTTGTCATCTCATCATATGTCCCTACACTCAGCATTCTCGCGTCCCCATCCAAAATCAAATCAGCACATCGCGACGGCCTCCGTCTCCTTGCCGTTCGCCAGCCACACTCCGATGGTCAACTCGAGCTTACTGGTGTGCACGCTGAGCTGGAGCATATCAGGAGAGTCATCGAAAATTCAGCTACAGGCACCTTCGTGGAACCTTCTGCAGGAACTGTCGAGAAAGTACTTGAGCTGATGAACGAGACAGACTGGGTACATTTTGCCTGCCACGGAGTCCAGGATGGCAAAAAGCCGACCGATAGTGGGCTCTGCCTCGCCGACAAGCGCCGTTTGAGGATATCTGATATCATTGCATTGTCACGCCCGCGTGGCGGGCTCGCATTCCTGTCTGCGTGTCAGACTGCGAAGGGGGACCAGGACCTCTCAGACGAGGCCCTTCATATTGCGGCGGGGATGTTGTTCGCAGGGTACGGGGGGGTCATTGGTACGATGTGGTCGATCAATGATAGCCTTGCACCCGCCGTCGCAAAGGACGTTTACGAGCAACTGTTTCAAGATGGCTTGACAACGATGCCCGATTATCGAGAGGCTGCACGAGCGCTGCACGTCGCCGTCGGGCGGCTTCGAGAACGCAATGTTGCATTTAGACATTGGCTTCCGTTTATCCACGTGGGTCTCTGAATCGTCGTCAGACATTATTGTGTTCAGTACTTTACTTGCCTCTTAACGAGGCTTTCATTGAATACAATTTGACTACTACCCGAAAATACAGATTGTAACGCACTGTATAGACATATTGCGGATGCTGGGATGCCGTTGGAAAGAGTACAGTCAACTCCCTCATGACCCATACCCATCTAGCCCTGCAGACGGCCAAACTGTCAACTCAATGGGGCATACCTGGTCGGGAACAGGTAGAAGAGAGGCCATACTACAAATTGTCTACCAGGGTCTTTAAGCGATTTTGGATCCCACGAGTGCTACATGCCTTCGAAGGGGTATGGGTTATGAGGGAGTTGACTGTACTTCCCGCCTCTTCAATGTCGTATACATCAACCACACCCCACTTTGATCCCTTTATATCGGGCGCCAGATGTATTCCGATGCCACCGGCTAGCTGAGCAGCGAGGAGCGAAGGGTAGCCAGGCGTCCCCGCTTCAGGAAGGTATATCCAATCTGCAGGAACGATTACACGGAGGTCACCGATGCAAGCAGAACAAATGAGGTGGACGATCAGGATGAGAAGGGCGCCGGCCTGATATGTTTCTTCTACAAGATCGGATGAGCGGGTCCCTCATCACTCACCACGCACTCATCTCAGCAGCCTCGCAGCATTTCCCAGAGTGATCGCACGTTCAATCATCTCCAGGTCTTGGCTGCTCAGTACCCATGGGCCAAGTTCACGTCTATCGTCAGCAACAAGTGCATAGTAGATCTACCTGATGGCCGCATGCCGATGCTCATCGTTTACCGTACCTGTGACAGTGAAAGTTGAATGATCTGCGCAGGAAACACAATTCAACAGACCCCAACTGTGTCGAGAGGCAGGTCACGAAGGTGCTTGCAAACGTGAGCTTGGACAAGAGTCAGACCAGCGTTGTATATCCAATATAGGAGTACTAACCTATCGTTGCGTCGTTGGGCATCCCGTGGAAAGTGTTCTCATGGTGCTTGAGTACTTTGGTAGACTGTTTCTCGCCCTTCATAGGTTCGACCTGCTCCTCAGGGCCTTTTTGAGGGCAAAACAGGTTTTGGGGGGGTGACTATATATGTCGGAAGAGCCAAAAAGCATAGCATATACTACTGATCGGAACTCCCAAGGCGCACAGATGGCATGTCAGTCAATCCCGTTTGGCTGAATGGCGACATGCGAGAATTGCAGCCGCGGATGAGCGGTCGGATTTTGGATTCCACCCTACACCCTAGGAATGGCGGTTAACAGCTCGTGATTGTTACATAATAGCACACAACCATCAAATATATGTATTAGCCACCCTTCAGATCCAGACATGGCGAACAAGACAGTTGCAAGACTCGACGCGTCATCTAATACACCGGGGCCCTAAAGTTCAATCAACATCTCTTCCCTCCGCTCCTGCGGGGGAGCAGTCGGTGCGGACGGCGCATACAAGTCGAACGCTTGCGGTGTGCTCGTTGGAGCAGTAGGAAAGGCAGGCAATGACGGTGCTGGCTGAGACTGCAGAGGTGGGGAACGCAAAGGCTGTTGAAGGGTGTGCGCGAGTGGTGCACGTGAGTAGGCTTGCAGGCGGGTTGGCGCGGGTGGAGCGTATGAAAC
>JBBPMG010001004.1:0-10423 GCA_038090195.1 Boletellus deceptivus | reverse complement strand
GGGTCCGCTGCTGGATGTCGCGACATGTCTCTCGTATCGCCCAGTGTAGGATGTGGATGGTATCAATGCAATCTAGGTCTTTGTTGGCCACAGAGCGAATATTCCGATCGACCTCTAGAGGAGCAAAGAACATGATCGAATGACCGTGACCGAGCTTACGCATTCGCATACAACCTACGACCGAAGAAAAAAAAACGGCTTGAGACTCGGTGGATCCAAGGGGCTCGAGGTCTACACACCTTGAACCAAGCGGTCTTTGGTCACCTTGGGTCCGAGTGTGACTGCCGCTCGGAATCCACTCGGAAACTTGATATCGGTACCGCGGGTGTGTGCGTCATCCAAGTACACGATGCATTGGTCCAGCTGCTGTGCGAACGGAGACGACGAAAAAAGCTGCGTGTTTCCGTCCTTCGTGAGCACCGTCAGTTCGTCGTCGTCATTGAAGTAAATGGCAGCAGAGGCATCTGGATTCATATCCAACCACACTTTCGCCAGCTCACGGTTCTCGAGTTCCAGCATCTGGGCGCCGACGTCCAAAAGAACACGAATCTCCGGCATCTGGGCGACCAAGATCTCGAGGAACTCGCGCGCCGTTCGGCGCTCTCCGTTCTCGCGGCTCATGCACATGTAGTGTCCGTTCTCTGGTTGTAGTAGATAGGACAACACCTTGGCATTCGTTCCTCGCTGATGGTCGGGGTCGCGTTGGGTGACGTGCAAGGGTAATAAGTATTGGCCATCGTTGGTCCCCGAGAAACCTTGTGTATCACTCAGAAAGCGAAGAGCAACAGCGCATCGGTGCCCCATGACTCACCAGTCAGTAAACGTTCTCGTTTTTCTGCCAGGTCCCAACCTGAACACGACAGCTTGAAGGGAAATTCCTTGGCTGCCCTGGGGAACACGACCCTCGAAAGGTAAAAGTCGATGGTTGCTTTGTTCCGGGAGAATAATGGAACGAGGTCATCGCGCCATTGCCCTGATGATTTCGTGTTGATTCCACTCAGAGTCCGCAGTGATTTTGGCACGGAAGAGCACCCTCGAACCCACAAGTCGTAGTCCACGGATGGGTCGTCCTGATTCATGAGAATCTCAAAAGATTGCTTCAGTTGATCGTCGTCTAGGCCACCATAGTAGTAGGAGAGACAGGTGAGAATGATCGTAACATCGGGGTGCCCGAACTCGGCCCTTTGTGCAGGGACGTCCTTTGCTCTGTATGGAACCGCGAGCATCGTACGGGTCAGAGCAAGACCATAGTCCACGCGATATCGACGCTCTCTGAAAGCAAACAAAAGGATCCCGGCCGACAAGAGGCCACGCAGAAGAAGCAATCCGCCCCACAGATGAGAGCCCACGGAGTACTTCTTTACCAGCTCGACTTGCTCAGCAGGGACATGCTCGCACGATATGAAACTTCGGATCGCATCTTTCATGTTTGAACCGAGTTTTCCAAAGCTGAAATTCGGAAGGCGATCACCAGTGATGTCGTTCAGTATCCATGAAATTAGATTTCGACCAGTGTCTGCATGCAAGATACGAAAATGAGGGAATGATCCAGCAGAACCGCGCTCGTACTCCACTCCAAGAGGGAAAAGCTTTTCGAGAGAACTCGCGTGTTTCTTCACGAGGTCAAGGATTTGCTGCGTAGTCGTCCATCGTTCCGGAAACCCCTCAACGTGTTGCTGGTTCCCAATGCTGTAGACAAGTTGATACCGCACATGGAGGATCTCGTCACTCTCGTCCACGATATCTCGCGCGCAAGAGTGCAGCCACTTTTGTAGCTCCAGTAACGGAGTTCCCAACGGAGTGCCTTCTGACCGAGGGAGTTGCTTCTCCACGCTTACTAGCTTGAGTGACAAGACGTGTTCGGGCTGGACAACCAGAATCCCGCGCTCTGTCATACATTCCGTCATGATTTCACGGAGGGCAACCACACCCTGGTCATCGATCTGAAGGGAGCGGGAGAATGGGAGGAAATATATCCGTCTATTAGTGAGTCCGCTAAGGCGATCCACGAGAATGTGAAACATCTGCGCTGTCAACGCCTTTGGGACAATGACGCGGACGAGTTGATCGCGGTTGGCAAGGACCGAGACAATGATAGGGACGATGACCGACGATTTTCCTTCCCCCATGTTGAGCTGCATGGTCGTGTTGTCACCCGAACGCGGTGATATCATTTCATGGGCGACCTCCGCCTGAACGCGACGAATGAGAAATTTACCTTGCAGCTGATGTAGATGTGGTGTGTAGTGTCAGTGGATACATGTCTCTGCAGCTCGAACAACATACCTGAACTAGTAGCCAATCTGGATACGCTTCGGCATTCCAGCCGTCACATCCTTCGTTTTGCAGTTCCTTCCGGAGCTCTTCATCAAGTCCATCCAGACGGTGTAGGAGTAGTCTTCGGGCGCGCTGAAGCTCAAGGGCGAGCAGGGCTAGCTGTACGAGACATTTCTTCCACTCGTCGGAGACCGCAACTGGTGAGTTGCTTGCGAGGAACCCCGGAAGCGTACGCGGTGTTATCCGTGGCCATTGACCGGACAGCTTTACTCCACTTTCATTCTGACTTACCGGACCTAGGTGCTGCTGAAGATAGCGGAGGGCTTCAGTGTAGTTGGCCCTGGACTGAACGTAGTATCTTGTCAGTGTCTTGATATCAGGTAGCTCTGTAACTTCATGCGACACAATGGACATATCACTTTCAAAGAATTCCGCGCTGGTGCGGAGGGCGGAAAAATATTGACACTGAAATGGGTTCACTGCATTCGCCATAACGATAGACATCAGTTGTCGCAGCGAACCGGCACCAACGAAGGAAGTATCTTCAGCATGGGAAGAGCAGCGCGGGAGTTGATCACTGTGTGTTCGCGGCGGTAGCTCTGGTCTGAAGTTGAACAGCCACCCCACCGTGATCCTCCAGTCGGCGCGACAAGGAACATTTTTCGAGGGTTGGAAAGCATATTCGGAGGCATCGGTTGGAGAGGTCTGTACACTGTGCAAAATTCCTTGAACGCGAGTAAGGTGCTCTTTAAGCTTCAGGTTGTGATAGCAGCTTGCAAAGTGACCGCACGCGTTAGAAGTGAAAGACTGCACATTGTACAAGTGGTTTTCGAGCAAACACCTTGGCGGAGTCTCGCAGGGCCAAGCCTGAAGCAAGTGCTCAACTGTTGCGTCAGTATCTGAGCTCACTCGAGCATCGTAAGCTCTGCGCCGACGCTGCGCCCAGTCACCGAGACTCTCGTCCTCTTCTCGCGGTTCGGAGCTTTCGGGGCTGCGCTTGAAAGAGTGGGCCGAACTACCAACATAACGGCGCAACGTGTCTGTAGATGGATTATATCCATCTGATAGGATATACGAACTATAACCAGGCGGATCCTCGAGACGAAATCTCTCTTGGGACGCAAAGGCTACGAGCACTGGTACGAGGTTGCTGAGGCTTGGTGAAGCATACGCCATCGCGGGCAGTGAGAATAGCATTTGCCACCATCCCCGTTCATTGCTTCTTCGCAGGAGATTGTATGCCCCCAGCCATATCGATGGAAGGTCGGGGGCCAACCACGATGCGTCATATTGCAGAGACAAATCAGCATCGCCGGAAACCGTTTCCGTCCAGGACTCCACCATCCTCAATATATCCTTCGTAATCGTTGCATCGGTGGTTTGGCGGTACACCGCAGTGGCTGCTATATATGCACGATGCTCTCTCGAGCTGTGCTCCACCACGTCTCTGGCTGCGTACCAGACATCGCCACGGTCTGCACCAGATGGCACCCAAGAGGTGTCGGATGGGAACAGGTACAATATGCGTCGGGCACTCCGTTCAAGAAGATGTTCCTCTCGGAAAGGAAACCCCTCGAACGACCCACTCGACTGCTTCTCAAAGAAAGATTGAAGTTTCTCGTAGTGCGTCTTGATGGCCTTCGCGACCACGTAAAACTCGTGATGCTGAGACGTCGCCGGAAGGTCAAGCCATGATATTTGCTGCATGCACTTCAGGTGTTTAGGATACCACGTCCGTGACGGACAGATGGATGCGATCAATCCCAAGAGCTCGGCGTCACGGGAATTGAACTTCATGATCGACCAACAGCCTGCCGACGAGAGTAAAGACAGTGCCTCCTCTGTTCCTGTCCTGCCTGTGAGCGGATCGGTCTTACATCCACTCGTGAGAGCATGCAAGTAAGCACAGTATAGCCTACTCGTCAATCCGACTGTCGTCAAGCAACCCAGGTCCGTGTCGACTCTATAGCTCTGATATGCGATCCGCGCGAGTGCAGAATCTTTGACAATGATTTTTATGCAAACGTGATGGCTGACCTTCTTGAACGAAACCTCGCCTTCTGGGATGAGGATACATCGGGGAATGAGATCAACAACGTCGACGTCATTGACCTTCGGCCGAAGAACGAGCCGATTCACCAGACCAAACAATGTCCCAACACATTGGTTCTCGTCGTAGACCATGCCTCTCATGTTGTGAGACTGGAGGTCCCCATCCTCGTCGACATAGAAGGAAAGACCATAGCGAGGCAAAACGACAGATAGTTGCAATAAACGTGACCGCCGGTCTGAGTTGATTGGGGACGCAGTGACGAGGAGATTCCTCGGAGCATCGAGTGGCTTCAGGAGACCCGACACCATAACCCAGGATGGGCTTCGAATGTCTATGAGGGATTCTTGGCCCCTGTACATGTGATATCGCCCGTGAGTGCAATCAATCTTCCAGTTATCCTGTGAGTCTTCCCAAATCCGATCAAGAGCACGAATGTCTAGGACAGAGGTTGAAAGGTTCAGCCAATGAGCGTGCCCCTCAATCAGCATGGCGGGTAGATCTCCCTCCAACTTTTGCTGAGGGATGAGAACAAAAATCTCTGATTGACTACCAGCTAATTGTTTCCGACGTGCCTGTATCACGAGATCCGAGTTGTTTCTGAGGGAAAAATATACCTGAGTATGTGATATGAGTCCTAGTGATATACCTTCCACTCTCAAGGTACGCTCACCTGATGATCGGATATCGTGCCTCTCGTGGAGTAATCCATCCCGGGAAGGTCGCCTGGAATGACATCGAGGACTTTCTGCAAAGAGTGATCAGTTACTTGCGCCACACCTGGAGTGGCAAAACGCACCTCGCCAAGTATGAGATTGTACAATGGATGCCGGGTAATCTCCTCCGGCAGCCTACCAAGCGGTCTCCCATCCACCAAAAGGGAGCCATCAAGCATATTTAGGTGCACCACTTGTGAACACTGTTGGCTTGTCGGCGCAGTCGTGCACGAGATCCAGCCTGAATTTGGATGCTGCGGCTGCTTCCACTTCGAACCTGAGCGGTAACCATGCCAAACCCTGCCAATAGCACTGTCGATACCGTTAGCATTGGAGTCTGCCTGAACGATGACGCTAAGGAAGTCCTCGAGAGCAAGGGAAAGACGGCGATCTCGGTCGAGGAGCAGCTGTGAGTAAGCAGGGAGATTTGTAACCTTGCTGGACGTGTGATCGTGGATCAATATGGCAGAATAAACAAGGATATCAACGTCTTCAGCTGAATCAAGGACACTGTGGAACTGGGTGGGGCCGACGTCGAATGTGCCTCGACAAATGGCAGCATTGTCCCGCAAGACTGCACGAAATTCTTCATCTTCCGGGCATCCCATAAGCTTAGCAGATAGCTCTTTCAGCCAGACGAACACCCTGCACCGGACGGTACGAAGAAGTCCGAGGACCCTCCGCGAGACAGCCTCATCGCAGCTCGACGCAAGCACACGACGGAGTATGAAGGAAATCGTGTCCATTGTCCCCCCTTCCAGCCAGTTGGCTTCAACATCCCGAACGAGGCACTCAAGCTCTCCAACAAGTGCGTGGCAAAACAATGGCTCTTGCAGTTCTCTGTGCCACGCTAAACCCGCATTCTCGATTGGTCCGACTTGAGAGACCGCCTGTGCGAGCAAAAAGTGGACTTCGTGGCGCCGAAAGCTCAGCGACCGACCTCGCAGCTCTCGCAGGACATTCAGCCATTGAAGTTGCCCGCCACTGCGTAGGTGCCCATATGAGATAAACTCGTGGATAGATAGATCCTTGTGGCAGTCGGATTGGTTTGCCATCACCTCGTTTGACGTGTGCGAGGTGCCATCGACGTATACTTGCAAAATTTTGTACAGCCCATTTGGAAGCTGGTACGTGCAATATCCTCTAATGTCGAAGTGACCTAGTGCCTCTGAGACGGGGACACGAGCATGACAATCAAAGTCATAAAACCCTAAGCCATTTGGGACACAGACAGACTCTCGGGTGGAGGGGATGGCAGTCGTGCGATAATGTGAGACAACAAACGGTTTTGCATCAGAAGCGAGGGAAATGCGAGATCTCGGATGTCGGACATGATAAGGCCGAAGTGCTTCATATTTTTCGAGTTTGATGTAAGGATCCTTCTGTTCTAGAGAAGGCGAGCAGAGGTCGACCAAGAGATGGAACGTAGCAGTACGCCACACATTGAAAGAGACGGGGCAATCCAATTCGAACACAACAACGGCAGCATGAAGCTCCTCAGCTGGCAGTGGCCACTCGTGAATACTTATCTGCATTTGCTGCTGCTTCTCCAGGTTGCACTTCTTGCAATCGTGAGAGCAATGGCGAGAGTGACGACGGCGATGCCGACGGCTCGAAGTGCTGTATGTGTGCTCGAGCTCAGCAGCCTCTCGCTCAAGCTCAGCATATCGAGCATTTGCTTCCTTAAGTTCAACAATCTTTGCATGCACTTCGTGCTCCGCTACCTCCTCGATCCTGGTCTTGAGCTGCTGAAGATGTGACGATTGTCTGTAATACCGAACTCCGAATGTATCTGCTGTGACCCCTGAAGAAAACACAGACCACCCAGGACGTGATCGAGAGTAGCGATGAGATAGGTACTCATGAGCTCGACGAAGACGATCCAGGCTCGCATGCTTGCAGAGTAGCAGTCCTCCCAGAAGACTCGTCGGAACCTCCGGGGAATATTCGGCCAGCATTGGAATCTGCCTGATCGCTATCTTGTCGAGCGCCATCCAAAGGTCGATCGCAGTCAGCAACATGACTGACAACAGCTCCGGCTTGTTTCTATATGTTTCCAACGCCCGCGAAGAATACTTGTTTCCCAGTGTTTCCAGTTGAACACAAGCATCATCGTTGTTCGTCACCCGATCAACCCAATCATCAATCTCTTGCTCGACTGCCCGCTCGACATCATACAGAGCAACGTGGGGCTCACTCCGATATGACTCCTCGAAGAACACCGCATCAGAAGTCAAAAACTTGACAAGATCCCCGTGGACACGGTGCTTGGGATTGAACTTCGCATCGGCACGATCAGTGATCCGATTAGCGAGACGATTGCGAAGAAAATCGCGACTGTTCAACATCGACAGCCGGATGTCTTGCCTCAGGTCAAGCTCTGATGGGCTCCAGCGTGGAGATACACGCTGTGTAATCTGCACCTCTGCCCACCTCTTCTCGATCGCCCACCAGAGCGAAGTACATGTGTCCAGCACCATCTGCGACAGCCAATCCGGTGCAGAACTACCCAATTTCCGCAACCGTCGACTGATCTTGGCAGACATGAACTGCAGCACATCATTTGGAAGGTTTCCACACATCTTCTCCTTTCCGAGGCAGCACATGAAGAATAGAAGGAATTTCTTGTACCCAGCCCGGCCAAGAGGAGACCGCTCGAGTGTCGTCTGAAGAACAACTCGAATAAGTAGCCACAGCGACGAACGCCGCCACGGCAACCTCGAGTTGTTCCACACGACATCGTCACCAATTCGCTTGGTGATCCGGATGACGTCTGCGGGATGACCGACACTCCTCAGGATGCCGGTAAGGAGTTCGGTGATATAGCGTGGGTGGGCAGTGTCCCGGGTTTCGAGAACAGTGGATTTTGCTCTCCGGGTCGTGGCAGCAGCATCAGAGAGGATATCATCGTTCATGTGAACGAGGAAGTTGACGAGCTCGGAACGGAAGTTCTTGTCATCAAAGATGTCATTGGAGACTGCGATAGCCGGACCAGGATACGAACAGATCAGCTTCCCTTGGGCAGCCATCACGTTCTCAGTCTTAGGAGATACCTCGAACGACTCAAAAGTGGTTACTTTTTCCTGCCTCCTAAACATGACTGCCACATTCTGAGCGCGGATCAGAAACGCGAGGACGTCTATGCACTATGAATTTCAGGGATATGCTGAAAGCGTGACAGCTTACCCCCGATGACCATACCATCGAGCTGGGAGATAATCTGGACCCTGTCCAAACTTTGAAACTGGACAGAGACACGCAAATTGTCTAGGACTCGTGAGATGTTATTCCAGTGGGTCCTATCGGTCTCGGTTGCGCGGACAGCACCCATGTAGAGACATGGTGCAGAGGCAATGGCCCCAGCGAGGAAATGATCTCCGGATATACTGTGATCATCTCCATCGGGGAGCTGGAGGGGACAAAACACATGGGTAACGATATACATTAGCATTGAAATGTCGTTGGAGTCGAGGACAGAATTGCACATTGGGAGACGAGTGACAAGTGAGCAGGCTAGAAATCCAGATAGCGTGGCGTGGAGGGTGAGGGAATGGGATACCACGGGAATGTGGCAACGCCACATTTAGTTGACCTGTCCCAAAGATGGGCACCCAAACAGTATACGATATCGCTCCTGCTGCAGGAGCACTGTTACTGCTAAAGTGGAGAGTTAGCGCAGAGGGGGGCATCGTGAGTCGCAGTTGCCCCCCTCTGGACCAGAGTCATGAAAATGGTCATTGCGTAACAGCTTTGTCGAACTGTCATCTTGGGCGAGTGCCTAGGACGAGCGACAACAATGGGGGAATAACGGTTCCATTGTGTAGTACAATGAGCTAGGCACATGTACCCTAGGAGTCCAAATGCGAGGGAGGCACAGCGGATGGAGGATTCGGGAGGCAGGAGCGCAACGGCAGTACGACGCTGGGTCTGTACATTGAATCGCCGCGCTATTTTTCCCGCTCCGCCATCCTCTCCCATTGTGGTACTCCGCAAGCAAGTCGCCTCTCTGTTACCCCCGTCTCACTCCATCTCGCGCGAGGACCCGAATTACTAGCTTACACGCCGGCCATATGCGTGCCCCCGTTGCGCGTCTGGTGCGCTTCCTACGTCATCGCTGTAGCCATCATCTCGTTTACCTCCCACCGTTCACAGCTGGAGGCCTGAGCTTCGGCTTCAGACTGAGTCGTTCACAGCTGACCAACCCCTCGGACCCTCAGAATTAGGCTCAAAAATGCGACTACAGCGCTTTGAGTATCTGCACCCGGCAGTCCTTTCGCGAATTCGCATTTGGTGGGGGGTGTCGGCCAACTAACCGGATAGTCGGCCGTGAACTGTGTATACTCGCACCATCAGCCTCCATTCGGGTGGGGGACGAAAACCAGCTGTTCCATTGTGACTGACAGAAGTGGGGCAGCGTAAGTCAGCCTATGTATAGCTACTACAAACATTGAAACTCGAATTCAGATCCCAACGATGCCGAGCACTTTCGGTCCAAAGTAAACCCACCCATGGTATCAGAGCCGTGGCTAGCAGAGACACTACCGGGTCCTGCTGGCGACGTGGTTGGCATCAGGGGATCGCGGTATGACGCCACGAGCAGCTAGAGTCCTAGTACTCTTGGAAATTGGCAGTGAGATTCGGCTACCCGTACATGTACGTCTACAGCAAACAACTTGAACCAAATACAAAAAAGAGAATGTGCGATCTGGACCATCATTCGTAGGAAAATTAAGCCACGTTCCAATAATCACAATGCCTAGTGGCCTTCGGCAACCCGAAAGACAGTAGTGACCTGCCCGAACCATATCAATCAAGAATATACGGAAAAGAGAGGGCAAGACAACACGTACGCGATCGCAATCATCAAAGTCGTCTTCCGAAAGCAGCCGTCCATCGAGCAGCTTTCCCATGTGCGTCAGCGTAAACCGCATCCCTTTCCTCCGGATCCCCATCAACTCCCTCACGGGAGTTAAAGGTGTGCTTTGGAAGGTATGCGTGCCTTGCAAGTGCCTTGGCCGATCACCGGGTGCGATGAACCCGTTATACCCGACGTCGATGCCCTCTTCCCCCTCCAAGTAACTCGTGTAAACGCAAAGAAGACGACACAGTCGGATGTACGTTTCATAGTCTTTTAGATACAGCTGCCCAGCAAAAACATTCAGCTGGTCCACAAGGAGAGACGGGGCAGTCCACCCGGGGCGGACCGCGGGGACACTGTACAGGTCGAGATTGTCGCAGGGTTTCATGGTCCTTGTGACACGGGGTGTGTATACATGAAGATGAGCACGATCGCTTGACCTGATGTGCGACAGCAAGTCGTTGGCCTCGTGGGGGCTCACAATCACAAGGACATCCCTCCCCGCCATCGTCCCGGAGACAA
>JBBPMG010001003.1:0-10428 GCA_038090195.1 Boletellus deceptivus | reverse complement strand
GGATATATGATGAACAGCTCCCACCCGAAGACGAATTCGACCGTGGAGGGCGTCTCAAACGGGGAGAGTTAATGTCAGGCTTCTATCCATCACAGAGATTTCATGCCAAGCAACCAACCCCTATGCTGGGGCTTCTTCGGACACTTTGCGTACCCTTCAAGTCCCTCTATGGGAGACCTCCCACTGACCAGGAGCGCCTTGAAGTAAGTATCTCGACAAGTCTTTCTGACAGGGAGCTGTTGCGTAAAGCTCTCAGCATTGAAGAATACGATGCGGACATCAAACGGCTGGAGTCATCTTCCTTTTTCATTGATACCATACAGTTGGCCCTACGCAGGGATAACTGGCCGGTCGATGACAAGTCGGATGCGAACCTCCTGATAGGCACATACCCTAATGAAAGGAATAATCGTGCGCCGAGAAAGGCTCAGAATACACGGGGTCCCACGGAACACTCTCAGGGGTTGCCAAGGGGCTCAAAGCGGGCAAGCAGCCCAATGCCGCAGTCGAAGTCGAAACGTCTCCGTGGTCTCCCTCCAGATTCGGAACCCCTGGCTTGATTTGATTTTCTATACTACCCGGGCTACTCGGAGATTCGGAGATTAGATTTCCGTTGATAGAGTATAATATGTAGTATTCCCATTCTTCATCGCACAAGCGTCGACACCGCTCGACGCAGATTGAAATGGCCTCCGAGCCGGGTGTGACTCATATCTTAGATCTCGCTGACATGTCCATACTTGTGTGCACGGAGATGTCGCTGTCGATTTCGGTTTAGTGACGCACTTCAAGGGCAAGAAACTAAAGGGGGAAAGGCCTTGATAGCGAGAGACGCAGCAGCAGAGGCGGCGGATGCGACGGAAAGACGTGAATCTACGAAATGCGAGGGGCATGAATGAAGAACGAGAGTGTTTCTGATCTTTGATTCTCAGAGGTCTTTTTCATCAATAGGAATGGGAATATACACTAATCAGCGGAGCGGCAGACCCGGTCCCGACCATCGAAAACCGCAGACCGTTTCACTGATATGATGAGCTACTAATCAGCATCAGGGGAAATTTTTAAAAATTTGTGAGAGAGAGCGGTAACCGAGAGAACCAGGTCCTAGGACAGTGCCCATAGCGCCCGCACTGCACCGCCCTTGTCGCGTCCCACTGGCAGGCCCGCTCCCACTGTCCTCACCGCGCCCCCACGTCGTCGTCGTTACTGTCCAGTCATCCCCGTCCAGGTCCTGTTCACGCCCATGTCCCCGTCCTCACTTTTGCCCTTATCCTATCGCCGTTGTGCCTACGTCCACATTGCCACCGTCCCATCCTAGTCCGGTCCAGTCCGGTCCGGTCCAAGGTCCGTCTTCACCATCGTCCCGCCGCGCTTGCCCCCACGCCCACATCCCTGCCCCCACTCCCGCCCCTGTCCTGTCATCCTCATCCTCGTCAGTCCGTTCCTCCCATCCTCCCAGCCCCTGTCGCCACCCACACTCGCCCTTCGGTCCCCGTCGCCTCATAAAATCGATGACCAGCACCGCACATCCACGAGCACTTCCTTGATCTCCTACCATCCTCGGCGTCTCTCTCCTTGCGTACTCATCGCTCACTCCGTTCGTGCTCGCACATGGCCAAAAATGGCCATATTTTCTGCGTCGCTTGTTGCTTTAGTATAATGGCATTGTCACTCCAGCTATCTCCGCTGGGGCCGCTAGCGACTCGAGCGGGTTCCCGACGAAGTCATTCTTGGACCACGAGTGGTAGGCAGAGAAGGCAAGCATTGGATGTAGGGAGTCCGTGGACAACAGCATCGTAATTTTTAACCACTCCTCTGCGACGAGCGTGATTGTTCAAATTCAAACTGAAACATCCAAAGGCGTACTACTACATTCAAGACACTGCATTAAAGGCTCAGGCTCTTGACTACCGCCTGCCTGCCAGCACACAGTGAGTATGGCTTGGGTGAGGCACAACAACAATGTCCGACTTGGCTACAGGGCACACGGCCACGCTGGCACAATCAAGATTGGAAAGAAAACCGTTCCAAGATGTGCCCTGTAACGTGCAAGCTGCTGTAGGAGTGATGAGTTGGAGTACAACCGCGACGTGGCGACACGATGGAGAGAAACCAGACGACGCATCACGATGTAACCACAAGCCGGCGCCTCAATCGAACTCCTCCAAACCTGGGCCGCCTTCAGAAACGTCCGGGGAAGCCACCAGGTGCGCCACCTGGGAAACTACCAGTGCCGTAGAGTTTTCGCATGATCAGATTGGCAACACTCTCAAGCTCCTTTTGCCTTTCCTCATACTCTTCCTTCGAAGCTTCTTGCGAGGCATCTAGCCACAAGATCGCATCATTGACAGCAGACTCAAATTTCGCCTTGTCAGCAGCGTCAATCCTGCTAGCGAGTGTCTCATCATTGATCGAGTTACGGAGGTTGTATGCGTAGGACTCGAGACCGTTCTTCGCTCGAATACGAGCAGCCGCGGCCTCATCCTCAGCTGCAAGTAGAAATACAGCATCGAGCATGAGCTGGAAGTGATCCGACTGAAAACTTACCCTTATACTTCTCAGCTTCGCTGACCATACGCTCTATTTCCTCCTTGGACAAGCGACCCCTGTCGTTGGTGATGGTGATGTGGTTCGACTTTCCGGTAGTCTTGTCGACCGCAGAGACATTCAAAGTACCGTTCGCGTCGACGTCGAAAGTAACCTCGATTTGAGGATCGCTGCGAGGAGCTGGAGGGATACCGAACAGCCTAAACTCGCCAAGTAGGTTGTTGTCCTTCGTGCGTGCACGCTCGCCCTCGTACACCCGAATCAATAAACCACGCTGGTCATCCGAGTATATCGAGAGGGTCTCCGACTTCTTGGTAGGAACACTGGTATTGCGCTTGATGAGAGCAGTCATTACGCCTCCAGGGGTCTCGATGCCCAAAGACAACGGGGCGACGTCCATAAGTAAGAGGTCCTGAGTCTTCTCAGAGGTATCTCCAGAGAGGATAGCGGCCTGAACAGCAGCACCATATGCGACGGCTTCATCAGGGTTGATGCTCGTATTCAGTTTTTTGCCGTGGAAGAAATCGGAGACGAGCTTGGCAATGCGAGGGATACGAGTGGAACCACCGACTAAAACGACCTCGTGGACGCTTCCCTTGTCGATCTTCGAGTCACGAAGGACCTTTTCGATGGGCTCCAGGGTGCTACGGAACAAATCCTGGCACAACTCCTCGAAACGAGCGCGTGTGATGGAGGTGTAGAAATCGATACCCTCGAAAAGAGAGTCAAGTTCAATGGACGTTTGAGTGGCAGAGGAAAGTGTGCGCTTGGCACGTTCGCATGCCACGCGGAGACGACAAAGGGCACGGGAGTTGGAAGAGAGATCTGCAGTAAATTCAGCGTCACAGAAAGCGAGGGCGAACACGCTACGCTTGCCCTTCTTGTTCTTGCACTTAAATTCCCGAACAAGATGATTGACAAGACGATTGTCAAAGTCCTTGCCTCCCAAGTGAGTGTCACCGGCAGTTGCCTTGACCTCATATATACCCTCTTCGATAGTGAGGAGGGAGATGCCAAGGGTTCCTCCACCAAGACAAAAGATCAAAACGTTATGTTCCCCTGAGACCTTATCGAGGCCGTAGGCAATGGCAGCGAGAGTAGGTTCATCGATGATACGGAGGGCATTTAGACCAGCGATGGTAGCGGCATCCTTGGTTGCCTGGCGTTGAGAGTCGTTGAAACAAGCAGGGACCGAGACGACGGCGTTAGTGACAGTGTAACCCAGATATGATTCGGCGGTCTCCTTCATCTTGAGGAGGACCATGGAGGAAATTTCTTCCGGAGACTGGACCACAGTTAGGAGACGATGACTGTTGCTGACCCGAGTAGTACTCACGAACTCCTTCTGTTCGCCACGGTATCGAACGGATATGTATGGCTTTCCAGACTTGTTGAACACCTTGAAGGGGGAGTGCTTGATATCGAACTGCACTTCAGGGTCATCATACTTGCGAGCAATGAGACGCTTGACATCGAACACGCTGGAAAGGTGTGTAAACGGCGCAAAGAAAAACAAGATCGAGGCAGATTTACGTGTTGAAAGGGTTCATGATCGCGTGATCCCTTGCGGCATCGCCAATAAGGCACTCGCTGCTGGAGAAAGAGACGTAGGAAGGCGTCGTCCGATTACCGTGGTCATTGGTGATGATTTCAACATGATCATTTTGCCAGACACCAACACAACTGGAGACTGATTTGAGCACATGCGAAGCCTGTACGGAGGAACACACTGACGAGTTGGTCGTACCAAGATCGATACCAATGGCTTTCGACATTTTTATTAGGGGATGCCTACCTGGGATAAAGATAAACAGTGGCTGCTATGACCGATCGTTGCTTGTGTGATGAATACTACTTGTTATTGTTGTCGCGAGTTGCGAGGCGAAATGACATGGATCACGCTTGTACACGATGCAAATTCGGGATCCAGTTTGGACGCCATCCGGGAGTCCAGATCTCCCTATAGAAAGCCGGGCGTCAGCATCAACGTTAATTTTGGAATGCCGAAAACGGACGCGGCGAGTGTGTTCACTGACCAGCGACCAACTCGGCCTCGGACTCTTGCCAGTCAGGCCAAGTAACGTATACCGGCACGGGCGGAATGCTGTCGTCCTTGACCTTTCTGCCTTTCCCAGGCGTCTACCTCGGGTGGAGAATTTGGCAGTACATCCGATGGCGCGCCAAGCATAAAATACCCTGCTCCGGTTAAGCGAAGCGGCAGCGATCATCCCAGTAGGTTCCCGTCGAAGGAACTGCGAATGGTATCACATACCCCTTGCATGTTGCCAGGGGTGAGTGAACGCACAGTCCCTAGTTGTACCGCAGCAGGGTTTGCCACGTGACAGCCCACCGCTCTCCATGCTATTGCTACAAGAGCCTTCGGACTGGGCGTTTCTGCAGTCAATCTCTCTCCTGACTTGATGTGCATTCTCGTAGCACACAGCTACACCACCGCTGTGTACCAGCGAGTGCGGACACCCAACCACAGGGAAAATCGCTAGAGCGTCGAGGCGACATACTCATCACAAGGCGATCAAGTCGTGGTAGCCGTAGCGAAATCTGTTCGAATCTGGAACAGCAACAATTGCAGCCTGCCCGCCGACATCATAGTGGGGGTAGAACCATGTCTAAGTAGCCGTCTTTTCGTTGCGTCCAACGACAAGATCAGGCGTGTTGATCCAACCGCTGGTTGGGTGGTCATGGAATGGCCAGCTCCTCATACTGACCAGCATCTGCAACTTGCTTCCCGAGTCCCTATGCCGCATAATGTCCGCATCGTGCGAGATTCGCTATCCTCCGCAATGGACGGCATTACGTTCTAGGGAATCTCGAAGCGGTTTCGACTGTATATCCTACCTGAACACCATATCACTAGCAAGACGAAATTATTACAGCTGCTGCGAAGACGGGAGGATCACCACCACAAATATGTCGCACCTCAAGGTGAAATCTATGACTTTTGGTTGGAGCACAGTCTGTATCAACATTACCTTCGAATCGTCTTCCCTGAGGTGTTCTTCTGTACAGGACCAAACGCCATTGTCTATATACCCACACTCCAAGCCAATAGCGACAGTCCAAAGTTGGCAGGCCACTAGCACTGCCTCCAGGAGGTTACGTGCGACGACAGTCTAGACCTGTCGATTGGCGGCGCTGCGGCTTGCACTGTCATTATATCTTCCATACCAGGTAACTGAAGCCAGCTGTGGGAGCACAAAAGACACGTGCACCAGATTCTGTCGTCCAGTTCAACGATTGCGCGCGACCAGTTCGGCCCGACATACGAAATGGCTATGCACCACAACAAATTGTGCAGAAATGGCTTTATGACCTCCAGGCGCAGCCACTTCACTGCGCTTGCGGGTTGCTGTGTGAGGTACGTAGCGGGTACAAGACATTGCCGGTACCCATATAAAGATGCTGCTTGATCTCAGGACCTACACTTCCTCTGTTTTCACGGTTCGCGATGTTGCGCAAGTTTTTTCGAACGCTCGCTCCACCATCTGACGGTGACAAACCCTCGATCGCTTCGGGAAACGGAAAACGAGTGTACAAGGAACTCATACTCGGCGTATGGCGCGTCATTGTCGCGAAAGACACGTCGTTCTTCCCGCCCACCCTCCATTTGGAGGACCACTCCACAAAGTTCGCGTTGCTGCATCGTGCCCTACGTGATGTGTACGCCATCAGCCCTCGTCTGTTTGCACTTTCCATTCTAGTGCATTCCTGGAATGCTATCGAGGATCCACTCTCGCTCTATTTTTCCAACAGGCTATTTTCCTTTGTGAGTAAATACATTCGCAGCTCTGACAGCTGCATGAACTAGTATCCAGATTGGAAAACGGATTTCGGGAGACTCGGCTCACGACCAGACATTTATTGGCCTGTATCTTGCAGTGATGTCCAGAATTGCATGTTCTGTGCTAAGTGCATGCATACAACAAGCAGCGTGCGTTCAAGGTTGTGTTTTAATATGAGATCACGTCAATGACTTCTTTTGGTAGGCAGCGAATTAGGACCGCATATGCTTCTCGCATCAAGTATGAATTCCAATCGCATATCTTCTCTGGTGAGACAAGGATGACCTTAGCTTTGGATGTACTGATGTAGACATGACGAATTCTAGCCGAGTTGGCATGCGATTTGCAGACAGCTCAGGGTGAGTGCCTTTCCACTAATTTGTAGCAAACCAGTTTGACGTCCGCATAGAGCACGATCTCTCTAGCATTGATATTGACGATGTTTATGGGTGCCTGGAGCAAGGAATCAAGATCACGAATGCGGTGATATCTGTTCTGCTACATCTCCGGCTCATCCTACACATCGTGGGGAGTGGTTTCAATGATTCATTCTTTGCTATTTGCCTCCTGCCTCTCTTGATCAAAATATATGCGCCAGGCAACCTTTGGGAGAAAGGTGTGCTAGCCGATATAGGTTGGATTTCTTCCACTGATTTTTTGGTTTTGCGGAGTCAGCCTACATGGCCAGCGTGGCGAACACATTTTTCACTCGCAAATCATCCTTGGAAAGACTCGCACAGGCTGACCTGAGACAGGAGGTCTTGGCAGGAGGCATGAACAACTATCTCATCAATGGTAGTCGTCGGGCTTCGATCGCCCACCCGCTTGGCTGACGAGAATCGACCAGAGTACCGCAAGGCGAAAAATGGCCTCGGAGATACCCCTGATACCAATCCGGAAATGCTATACGATCAGGAGCACCAGGTATTATCGGATATCCTCGGTAGGCTCCGTTCAGAGGGTCCAACAGTGAGTTGCATACCAGGAGCCACCCATCTATTCGAGCCTGACAGCCAGCGAGATCTACTTTGCGTTGTTGGCACTTTTTAGTCCTTCCAAGATGTCCGTCGTGGAGTTCGCTGTCCTCAGTCAAACGTCGAGGTCCTTGCGTTACGCATTCTCCTCTATCCAGTTTTCAGCCGGACTTTGGCCGAACCATTTCGCACGACTGATGAACGTGTATACTGCGCTGGACGAGAAGGGTCAGATGAGGGACGGCGAGACTCCGTTCCCGCGTCCAGGATACGAGGCAAGTGTGGGTATGACCATCGAGGTGCAGTACGTCGGTCATCTGCCCCCTTCTCGAAGCAAGGACTTACGGGTTCTATGTGTGTGTACCACAGGGACGTCTCGTTCTCGTACCCGAATGCAAAGTCTGATCATTCGGCTCTTGCCGGGATTTCGTTCACCATCCAGCCTGGCCAGCTGGTTGTCATTGTCGGCGCCAACGGCAGTGGGAAATCGACGATCATCAAGCTACTGAGCCGGTTCTACGATGTGACCTCGGGTAGGATTCTGATCGATGGCATACCAATTACAGAGTATAGGATGGACGAGCTGCGGCAAGGAATCGCAATGCTGACGCAGGAGCACCAGTTATTTCCACTGTCTGTCCGAGAGAACATCCAGCTCGGCGCGTCCGAACCAGAGGCGATGGAAGACGAGAAGGCGATCAGGATGTCGATATCGGCTGCAGGAGCAGACGGGGTAGTGAATCGATTTATGAACGGGTATGACACTGTTCTGGATCCTGTAATGACAGCGTACATCAGCTATGCGGGGCATGGAGACAGGGAGCTGGAAGCGATGAAGACGAAGACGGAGAAACCTGCTAGCATCTCAGGTGAGGAACCCCTACGTTTTATTTGTCTGGCCTGCCAAACCTTCAATTCCCAGGTGGAGAGAAGCAGAAGCTGGTTGCGTACGTTCATCTCTGCGGGTCTGACGGCGTTCTCACCGGTGTCCCACATGTTCTAGTGCCCGAACGTTTATGCGTCTGTTTACTTCTCCTGTGAAGCTCGTCACCGTGGATGAACCCAGCTCTGCGCTCGATCCGGAAGCGGAATACCGGCTGTTTACCAACCTTCGTCAGGAACGAAACGGCCGAACGATGCTCTTTGTGACCCATCGGTTTGGGCACCTGACGAAGCATGCGGATCTGATCATGTAAGTCGCTTCCATTCTGATGTGCACGATGGGATGTCTGAATCCATAAGTAGTTGCATGAAAGACGGGACCGTGGTCGAGACGGGCACGCACGGGGATTTGTTGTCGAACGGGGGCGAGTATGCGCGTTTTTACAATGTCCAGGCGCAGGCGTTTGCGACGACGGCGTGAGGGGAATCAAATCAAGGGAAATATTACTCTTGCTTGCACTGAGATCAAGGGCCTACTAGGAGGTACCTCCATAACTCACTGGTTGTAATGATGCGCAACACATGCGCAGGTAGTATAGCACATAATAGCTCACCAGTGCAGCCGCTTGTATCCCTTCCTTTCGGACACGAGCCTCTCGAGCTATCTCGTGCATCGAACAAATCATGAACAATATCGCTGATGACGCTGCAATGATCAGCCCAGGATGAGCACGGGAGAATATAATGAAGGACCTTGGGAAAGAGGTTGAGTGGGAAATGCTGGCGATCTTGGGAAGGTGCATGGCATGGTCTTTATCATAGCATTGAAAAAGTGTGGTGAGTGTGCACCAGTCCGTGCTTCTCCATTGGCTTATATCATCAATCGAGCAAGCGACTGGACCTTAACGCAGTGCACCCTCAGTGTTTCCATTCGACAACCGCCTGCTCCCCTTGGTACGATCGCAGAACAAAGTGTCTAGTCGTGTACTTACACCAAATTCTTCACTCCATCGTCTTCCCTACCTATGATCCGTAATCCAAGAATGAGTTGGTCGGGAACCCGCTCCAGCCACTGTACTTCGGGTCTGAGGTAAGCATCGAGGCTTTCTATGATTCTCTCCGGATGAGCAATGTATCTATCGCTGATAGGTAGCCGAAAGACGTTCATGAACTACAAGAAGTCTCATTGATCACCCCCATTCGTTGCAAAGTCGTGGGCACCACACTGACCGTCCTTGGCTTCCTCACGAGGTTCACCAAGCGCCTGAACTTGTTCCGGTTTCCTGCCTCGCTGTAAGCACGCTGGCTTACCTAGGTCCCGTAACTGGTATATGTACCGTCTGTGATACTGAATGGTACTCATTCAGTATTTCCGCCTTTTGCTGTAACGGTCAAGAGCGACGGTCCAGCTGCTTGCACTCTCCTTGGTTTCCACCCACTAGTCTGGGACCACGATTCCCCTCCCCCCGCGCCCTCGCAACAAGTTTCTCCGCAATGCGGCCACCATCTCTGCGTGCCCTCTCACGAGGCCCAAGTCCATGATCATACCCAGACCCGCCCATTGCTCCTTGTGAATCTTCATCTGCCTCGTCAAAGCCGTTCTACAGCCCGTGCCTTCCTTTCTGCTTTTGCACACGCAGCCTCTGACATGAAGCTGTCGGGTGGTGGCAACGGGGAAGGAAACGGTGAGACGCGCTAGCTGGATATGGGGAGACTTGTTTGCTGGGCTCAGATTGGTGTCCAGTTTCGGGTAGCAGAGATGAAGCGAGGGATGGTGTAGTACAGAAAAAAAGGTATACATCATACATGTCCCGTGTCTAGAGAAATCTAACCCACAAGTACCTTGTGCAAGTGAGCAGAACATGATTAATCCCATCATGAATCTGGCCGATCTGGAGAGATACCACACACACGTGGAACGTGGACAAGCACAAGGGCGAGGGCATCGCCATATGTCACATGACTGCGACGCGTCCCCTTGAAACCCCGCCGTCCACCCCTCGCTCAGAACGGCCGTCAAAGCAATCTCCACTCCACACTTGTCCACCTCAAAACTGCCAAGGGCGGGTAAGGACAACAATCGTCGTTCTCGCGGCACTGACAAAGGATGCGTCCACAGCCCGAGCCACCATCCGAGACGCTAAATACTCGCGCTCGCACCATAACCTGTTCGTCACATTTTTATCTCTCATCCTGCCTGCCACTTATCATGAATCTCACTCACA
>JBBPMG010001002.1:0-10478 GCA_038090195.1 Boletellus deceptivus | reverse complement strand
TATATTTGTTTATGGTCAAATGATATTCAATGAACAATCAAAAAGTGTCAAACATTGGGACAATTTTGTGAGTCACTGTACATGTAGATTGCATAGAACTAGCTGGGGAAAAGTGCTGTATATGGACTTGTATAAATACTTGAGCATTGCTGTACCAACTGGATGTGGTAGTACTGCCTATAGTAGTTGGAGTTACTTGATATGGGAGTGGGGGAAACACGGTGTGATGAGAGATGCACCATGGGAGTGGTAACATCTGAATGTGGAAGTGTAACTGTAGAAGTACAAATAAGGAAGGCAAGCTCACAGGATGATCAACAAGTCGAGATATAGCAACAGGGTTTCCTCATTGAGGGGGATCACCGCATCTAGTGGGTTTAGGGATGGGAAAGAGTTGTCCACATAAACCGACAGGAACACTGATGCATGGAGGGAACTAGCAAAGGTGGCCATGGACTGGGTAAGCCCATAGTGTACTGTAACATTACCCCTAGTGTAGCCCTGAGACACCGACTCAGAAATTCTCAGAGGAGATGGATGGAGGGGTAGGTGGTCCATCCCGGGGAGTCCATGAAGCAGACATGATCCTGTTGTATGGGTTTGAGTGAGTACAGGCTGCTATCACATGTCCTGATCCTCCATATGTGGTGCAGAGGCGGAGGGGGTAGGCATATTGTGGATGTCCTGGAGTGGTAGTGTGGCAAAAGGGGCATGAGTAATAGACGCAGTTGACCCTGTAGTGATTGAGTGATCTGTAGTGGTGGCATGCCACCCTTCTCCTGCATGCTGGGGTATCAGTTGGCGAATCGTCCTCACTGGTCCTGTTCCCTGCATTGTTGTCAGTGGCTGATCCCAGTCTAATCCTGAGAGTTCAGGCAGAGGTGGATCAGCTTTGGCGTGGTCGGGAAGGTACCTGTGCTGTGGAAATGGGGTTGGGCAGCAGGGTGGAAGGGATGAGAGTGGCGAAGTTGACTGCCAGCGGTGGAATGGGTATGGGCTGTGGTGATACCAGGTGTGGTACAACAGAATCAGGGAAACCAAGTCAGGTGTGTCCAGTATGGTCTACCTCACTGGTGGATCGGTTCTGCCAGTAGTATTTGCGATATTCATCATCAGAGAGGAGAGCAAGTCGGATTTGTAGAATTGGAAGGTAGACATCTTCTGGGAGGCAATAGATCAATGGTATAAGTCCTGCTGCTTTGAACAGCTCGAAGAGGGTGGTGTGAGCTCTGCCAAGATGGTGGAGACTGTTGCTGGTGGTGATTCAATGGGGGAGTCCTAGTTCTTCGATGGTACAAGAAGATGCTAGGAGGTCCACTGTGAGCCTTTGCGAATGAATATAGAAGGAGTAGAGCCTAAGTAATAGGGGAAGGAAAACATCATTTTCCTGACAAATTACTTGTTCCAATGCAAACACAGCATTAGGAGAATCTAATAAGTCAAAAACAAATCCCATCACATGGGAGTCAGAAAGCTGGTCCAGATGAAGTAATGGGTGATCTTCTAGAGAAGGAGGAATAGATGGGTCTGCCATTCTAGATTTGGGGTTTGGTAGTTGGAGAGAAGGAAGGTACAAAAGTAATTGGAGAAAAGGTTAAATTGGATGGTCAAAGCTGGAAAGGAATCGAACTAAGGGTCCCTTGTCTAGAGGAAGAGAAAGAATCAGAATTTCATTGAAAAGCAAAAAGTTCTTGAAAAGTGTGGGCCATGTCTTCAGACTCACCATCCTGGATTGGCATTGCCGGTCCAGCCCCCATTGGTGGAGTCCTCCCCTGGAAATGTCACCGAAAAGCCCCAAGTCCACATAGCCCAGGGCAATTCTTGCAATGGGATAGGATCAGGGAGGTCTAGTCTATTGGATGGTAGATTTTGAGGGGGACCAGCTATGGTGACAGCATATCGTACGTTGTTCCAAAGGGATATGATGTGCTGGTGAGAGTCCCAGATGCAAAGCCCAAGAAGAAGAAGAGGGAGGAAAACGAAGACAAAATAGAGAATCAGAAGAATGAAGGCAGGAGTTGGAAGAATGGGAAGGGAAGAGAACATTGTAACTATTTGTACAGTGGGGTTTCTCTCTAGCTGGGGCGTCTTCGTCGGCTGGTTGAGGGGAACTCCTTGGAATGGGTGGCCTTATATGCATTTAGTAGTTGGTGTGCCCCTGTCAGGTTCTGTTCCAGTTCCCAAGTGTTTTCTGCTGTGGAATACCCTTTCCAGGAGACCAGGTACTGCCTTCGGCCTGCAGTGCCTTGATGACTTAGGATTTGTTGGACTTTGTACTGGTCTTCTCTTGTGATGACATTGGGTGGTGGGTTGATGAAGTTGGGGCCATGCTCCATCATCTCTCAATATGGAGAAAGTAATGAGGCATGGAACACGGGATGTACCTTCCAGGTGGGAGGAAGCCGCAATTGGTAGACCATGGGGGAGATAACCCTTTCTATCTCAAATGGACCTTCCTGTTGGGGGGCCAGTTTGTGAGAGGCGTACCAAATTTGGAGATTCTTGTTATCTAACCAAACCTTGTCACTGACTTTCCAGGGTCTAAATTTTGATCAGACTCATTCCACCATTTGTTGCCTGGCTACATGATGGGTGTGCAGTGCCTCCTCCTAAGCTCTTTTTAGGAGTATGAGTCGTTCTTCTAGAGCAGAGAGGAACATTTTGCCAAGGGATGGATAAGCATGGGGTTCATATCCCATCATGAGAGAGAATGGGGTTTGTTTGATGATGGAATGGGCAGCAGCGTTGTGAGAGAATTTGGCCATGGGTAAGAGATCTGACCAAACATGGGGGTTGCCTTGACAGAAGATACACAGGTAGGTTTCTAACTCCTGGTTTATGCATTCCATTTCTCTATCAGTTTGTAGGTGGTAGGTGGTGGAGAGGACAACATCATATTCAAGGAGTCTGGCAAGTTCTTGGGCAAAGGCTGAGGCAAATTGTGGGCCCCTGTCAGAAATACATTTGTCATGTAATCTGAATTGGAGGAATACTTTCTGAAAGAAAAGGGTGGCAATGCCCTTTGCATTGATGTTTTTGGTACAAGGGACGAAAATTACCCCCTTCATAAGGCCATGGTCAACCATGACCAAGACAGAATCAAAACTAGTGGATAGGGGTAGATTGGTGATGAGATCGACAGAGATTGACTGAAACAGATGGGTGGTGGTGCTGGCAATGGGATTTGCAGGGGGGATTGTTGGATGTGTGAGAATTTTTGACACCTGACAGGTGGTGCAACCAGAGATGTACTTTTGCATGAAACCGGAAAGCCCCAGCCACCAATAGTCATGTTGCAACAGGTGTAAGAGCCGGAAAAAGCCAGCATGCCCTCCCACACCAGAAGTGTGGATGGAGTGAACTAAATCCTGTCAGGCAGGCTTGGGGATGTAAAGCTGCCCCTTGAAGTAAAGTGAGCCATTGTCAAAATTCCAGTCAGTAGGGGAAATTCAGGGGAGGATGGACCAATCGTCAGCCAATGCTGTGAGAGTGTCAACAACAAAAGGGTTGGAAGGGGTGGATTGAGTGATCTTTTCCTGGAGAGCGAGATCTAGGGTGTTAACAAAATGTTCCACTGGAAGTAGGGTGACATCTGTGTTATTGGAGTCTGTGTTTTCAATGGAGGAGCGGGAAAGTGCATCAGTGGGTGCCATCCCTGTTCCTGGGACATGTCTGAAGGCAAGGTCAAAATCCTGTAGAAACAACATCCAGCATGCTTGTCATCGGGATAGTTTTTGTGATTGATGGAAGTAGGTGAGATTCTTATGATCTGTCAGAATGGTCACCTGGTGTTGTGTTCCAGTAAGGTAATTCTGCCATTCTTCCAGGGCTTGGATGACGGCAAGCAATTCTCAATCATAGATGTTGTAATTTCGTTCTTCCGGAGAGAAGGTCTTGGAGAAGTAAGCGGTTGGGTGAAGATCTCTGTTGGCATCCTTCTGCATTAGGACAGCTCTGCATACTACGAGGAAAGCATCAGTCATGACAAAAAACGGGTTTTCAACTTTAGGAAGTTGGAGAATTGGTCTGGTGCAGAAGACTTTCTGCAAGGCAAGGAAAGCCTGTTGGCAGGAATCTGTCCAGGTCCAAGTGGCTCCCTTCTTGGTGAGGTTGTGTAGGGGTCTGCAAATCTCGGAGAAATTGGGGATGAATTTCTGGTAGAAGTTACAGAATCCCAGAAAGGAATGAACAGCTTTTACCAATTGTAGGGGTGTCCATTCATAGATGGCTTTCAGCTTAACTGGATCGAGAGTGATATGCCCTGGGCAAATGATCATTCCCAGGTATTCCACTTCATTGACATCGAAGAAACACTTTGAGAGTTTGAGGAACAGTCTATGTTCTCTCATTCTTTGTAGTACATGTCGTGTCTGCTGGTGGTGGAGTGCTAAGACCCCATTGGTATGGATGATAAGGTTGTCCATGTAGATTAATAGCCATCCTTCCATAACCAAGTCTTGAAATATGTTGTCCATGAGAGCTTGGAACATCGGAGGGGAATTGCAAAGGCCAAAGAACATGACTGTAGGCTCAAAAAGGCCAAAAGGGGCGATGAATGCGGCTTTCCACTCATTGCCCTCCTTGATTCGGACATTGTTGTATCCCCATTGTACGTCAAACTTGGTAAAGATGGTGGAATTCTTTAGTTGATCGATTAATTCTGAGATCAAGGGGAGAGGGTAAGCATTTTTGACAGTGTGCTGATTAAGATATCAGTAGTCCTGACAGGGGCATAGTCCTCCATCTTTTTTTGATACAAAAAGGAAGGGAGAAGCTTGCAGAGATTTGGAAGGTTGTATTTTTCCTGATGCAAGGTGTTCATCCACGAATTCTTTGCATGCTGCCAGCTCCTTTGGGTTTAATGGATATGCTTTTGCCACCTTGGGTAAGAAGTCACGTGTGACTTCTATAGCATGGTCGTAAGGGTGTTTCAGTGGTAATTCTCCTTTCATCAGTTCACCAAATACGTCAGAATATTGTTGAAACTCCTTGGGTAACTCTGCACTTGTTATCTTTGCTTTTTGTGCCAGTTCAGTGGAAAGAGTGGTTCGGGTAATGGAAACATGATCTAGTTCCAAGTATCTCATGAGATATCTTTGTTCAATGGGGTTGATTCGAACTGTGTGGGTAGGTGGGATAGATACTACCCCTGTTTCCCAGTTGATGTGTGGATTGGTTTCTTGTAACCAAGTAATCCCTAGGATTAGCTGTTCTTTTCCACAGTCGATGACCAGGAAGGTTCACTCTTCTTCCTGTTCTGCGATCTGAAGGGTAAGGGTGACCGAATGTCAAATGAGGCCCCCTAGATTGTTGGATCTGTCAACATTATTTGCAATGAAGGGTCACGGAAGCTTGTCTGTTTTCCACCCATTTGCCTGGACTAGGTATTTGTGGACAAAGCATCCTGTAGCCCCACTGTTGATCAGGGCTTTGACATCAATGGATTTTTGTGATTTGGATTTGTACAGTTGAACTGGGAGTTTGATTGCTCTGGAGTTCATTCCTAATACAAAAATGGGTGTGAGATCTATAGGAGGCATAGCCATTGATTCTACCCTCCTTGTTAAAAATCCTATTCTATTGTGGTTGCCTGAACCTCCTGTTCTTCTTCAGGAGTCATGCAGACTTTAAGGATCCGAAGAAGTTCATTTCTGGAGAGATTTCTGTTCTGGATAAATTCTCCTAAGGCATCAGTGTCTACTGCGGCCACTGTGGTCTGGGGTCGCTGATTTTTGAAGGTCCTAGTGGATCGAGATCCCCCTCCTTTCCTATGGTTGTTGGAGTGACAACCTATTTGGTGACACACAAAGCATTTGTTATTCTTCATGTGTTCTGCTCTTTCAGTGGGGGAGAGTTGAACAGAGTTGATATCCATGGCATTTGGATCACGATTGGGAGTGGTCTGGGTTGTTGAAGCAAACGGGAGGTAGTGAGTTTGTTCCCTAATCTTCTTGAGTCTTCGGAAGTTCTCATCAAAGGTGTGCACCCTCTTAATCCAATCCTTCCAAGTTTCTAGTTGGGGATTAAGCGTGGCCATCATGTTGGCCAATTTCCCATCTACTCCTCTTCTTAGGACATCAATGAGAATGTCATCATGTCCTGTGTCTAACCTGCTCCTATAGGCCTGTAGTTTGAATGCTGAGGCGTAGGAATCAAAGTTCCCTCACTTAAGTCATAGGGGGACGTTCTTTTCCTCGGTGTCTGAGAATTCGCTTTGTTTTAAGTCATAGATGACATTTTGTGCTCACTCCTTTTGCCCTGATGGAACAAAGGCAGCTCGAAAGGCTGCGAGGAAGTCATCACAGGTGGAGTCAGGTGCTCGGTTGTACCAACTCTCTGCAAATGCTGCACCCCTTTCTTTCGTGAGCTTGTTAAGACAAGTGAGGATCATTATTGGCTTGTCTTTTTTGTAGATGTGGTCATTGATTGCAAAGTACATGTTCATCAACATGATCGATCGCTTGGCGTTCTCGGTTTGACCGCTAAAATCTCCTGGGAGAGCTGTGTGAAGCTCTCCTTTCTTTTCTGTCTGGGTTGCAGAAACATCAGCCATTTCTTTGTCACTATCAGTTTTCTCTGATATCATGGATTCCACCCTAATAAGTGGGAAGGGTAACAGTGATGGGGCAGTCAGTTCTGCTGTAGTCACAATGGGTCCTGCTGGCTGGACTGGGGCTAACAACAAGGAGGAAGGTCATCTCCTTCTTACTGGATTCGTGGCAGGGGAAGGTCTTCCTGCAATGTGTTACAAAATTGGTGAGGCACTCTGGTATGGATTTTCATATGGTAACAGCTGGTTCAACTGAGATGGAGTTCCTTCATCTTCAGTATAGAACACTTCTTTGTGTTCTTCATCTGATCCCCTAGGTGCGTGGTACAACGTGATGTCGGTGGGTGGGACCCTACTGCTAGGAAGCAGGGGTCTAGGGATGAGCTAGTTCTTTTGTTACATGTATGCATAGTCCTAGCTGTTGAGCACACTTTGATAGTAGTGTGAGACTAATAGAGATCCTAGCCTCACTATCCTTCTGCAGATGGACTCATGGATGACTAGAAACTACATGTAGATTGCATAGAACTAGCTGGGGAAAAGTACTGTACATGGACTCATATAAATACTCAAGCATTGCTGTACCAACTGGATGCGGTAGTACCATCTATAGTAGTTGGAGTTACTCAATATGGGCATGGGGGAAACACAGCATGATGAGAGATGTGCTGTGGGAGCAGTAATGTCCAAATGTGGAAGTGTAACTGTAGAAGTACAAATAAGGAAGGCAAGCTCACAGGATGGTTAACAAATTGAGGTATAGCGACAAGGTTTCCTCATTGAGGGGAATCACCACATCTAGTGGGTTTAGGGAAGGGAAAGAGTCATCCACATAAGCCAACAGGAACACTGATGTATGGAGGGAACTAGCGAGTGTGGCCATTGACTGGGTAAGCCTGTAGTGTACCATAACACCTTCAGATTGATGGCATGGTCATAGGGTCATGATGGGGGTACATGATTGGTGGCTTTCTTGCTAAAGATAGCAGCAAAGTTGGAGTACTTGGGGGGTAAAGTTTTCTTTGGTTTTGTGAGCTCAGCTTGAATAGCCAACTCAGTTGACAGGGTGATCTTATTAATTTGAGCCATGACTTTCACATTGGCAAAGTGTGATCTGAATTGTTGAATTCAGTTAATAACTGTGCAATTGTGAGCTTGCACAGTAAAGGCTTCCTCATCCTCAGTTTGGCAGTACCAATGGAACCCAGAAAGCTCCTCAGGTCCTAGGGTAGTTTCATGGGGAAGATTGCAGATGGGAAAAGAAGTTGCAGAAAGATGGGTGTTCTTGGTAAGGTATATTGTCCTTTTGTTAAGTCAGGTCATTTCCAAAAGCGAAGACTTGTCCTTGGTGAGGGGGATGATGACTTGACTGGCTGTCCAGTCGATGGTGGGTTCAGTGGCATAGAGCCAGGGGAATCCTAGGATAACATTTTCCTTGCCTCCATTAATGACATAGAAGGCAATGCATTGTGTGACATTCCCAATCTAGATGAAGAGTACTGCCTTGAAGCAGCAGGTTGAGTTCAGGGAGGAGTCAGTGTTCCTGATGGCAAAAGGTTTGACAACTGAGGATATGGGGATATTGTGGCATTTGATGAAGTCCCAGTCAATACAGTTGATCTGGACTCTGGAGTCAAGGATGGCAGTGGTTTCGACAGCTTTCAATGTGAGGGGGGAAGTGATCAATTTGATAAGTAAATACAAGGAGTTTTGTTTTTTTAGGCACATTGTTGGTGGAGGTGGCTGGTGTTGAAGCAGTCCTCCATATTAAAAATCCCATCCAAAGGCTTCCTCTTCTAGCCCCTGGATTGTTTCTTTGTCATGATTGGCAATCTCCTCTACAGAAGCCAATCCTTCCACTACAGCTACCTTGGGAGTGTAGAAGGGATTAGTGGTGTGTGAGGGACAAGAAGCTTGTGGGCATTCCCAGACCATATGGCCAAGTTGTCAACATCTAAAGCATCAACCCTCCTTTCTGAATTGATCCTGCTCCTTGTTGATGAGGCAGGTAAGGCAGTCAACATCCATGACATTGGGGTCTTGGGTAGGAGTCAAGGTGGTTTTTGGGATGACTGTGGGAGTAAAGACCGCATGGGTCCTGGTGCTGTGTTGCTTAGTCACTGCTGTGGTGAAGCATTTCTGAGAGTAAAACTGGTCAATTTTCTTGTACCAGTTCTCAGGAGTAGTGGGAATAGTGTCAAGACTGTAGATTTGGTCCGAGAGCCAGGGTGGAATGCTGGTACAGAGGTAATGGATGATGGTGGCAGTGTTGTTGATGTTTTCTAGTTTAGCCTCAATGACTTTAAGTTTGAACTTGGTGAGGTATTTGGGGAGGTAGTCATCTGAGCAGACACAGGTGTTGGTTAGCCAGGTAGTGGCCTCAGCCTCAGCCTGGGTATTCAGGAATGTCCCATTAAAGTCTGAGACAAAATCTTTAAAGGTGTCAAAGGATCCAGTGTTCAAGGCAGTCTTGGTGTGGACAGCCACCCAACTCTTGGTGGTGCCCTCAGTCATGAAAGAAAGGGCAAACCCAATCTTCTTGTCATTGGAGTTACAGAGATCCTGGTTAATAAGAAGATAAGTCCTGACTGAGTTAAGCCAGAACTCAGCAGTATTCAGGGAACCATTATAGGCCTTCAGGGTGTTCAACTGAAGCTCAGTGGGCTTGGTTGTCATGGTAGATGGTGATGAAGGTATGGAGGTAACTGGGGTTCATTGTAGGGATGGAGATTGTTGTCTTGGAATGTTCAGCTGTGAAGAGAGCTGAAAAGCAAGGGCAGAGATGTCAGAGGATTCTGGGAGGATAGGGATCAAGGGAAGGTTCAATGATTCAAGGAGATCAGAGTCTCCCTGAGGAGTGACAGCTCACTCAGGTTCAGAGTCAGAGGGTTCTGGGGGAGGTGCACACCAGTGGCAACAACTGTGGCAGGAGAAGGGGTTTTGGGGATTGATGGTGATATTTTGGGGGTGGCACTGCTAGATAGCAGGCCAGAAGAGCAAGCTAGTCTTTTGTTATGCTTGATGTGGGTAATGAAGAGCATAGACTCAAGAGCTCCAATGATGGGCCAAGGGTCCAATTTGGGGCTGCTTGGGAGAGGATGAAGCTACTCCTCAAGGGTTTGAGGTGCCAACAACGACTAGGGCTGGTCAGGTTCAGTGGTTCAAGGGGAAACCAAGTGAGAGCAAGGTCAAGTTGAGATTTGAGGGAATGAAGCTAAGATTCAAGTAAGACTAGCTTGGAGTACATGGTATGGAAAGCTGAGCCTTATATACCTAAGAGCATCATGCACAGACCAAGCTGTCCATATGTCAAGAAAGGAAATTGTATGAAGAAGGAAATTGGAAAAGAACTGAAAAGAGAAGAGAGGTTCAAGTTGGATTGCACAAGGTGTAAGCAAGTATGACAAACATTTCATAGGATCAGATCTATCCATAAGAAGAAAAGAGTAATGGTCTGGTTGGGCAGACTGCAGCAGCTAATCATAAAGGAAGAGAAAAAGAAGTAGTGTCCTTGTAGCATGGTAGGGGAAACATAACATTATAAGCCTAGGGCTTACTCTTTTGGAAGTAAAGGCTAAACTCCCAAACAGGAGTACAGACTGAGAGACAGCCAAGGGATAAGCAAAGAGTGTGAGACTCACTTTTTACTCAAATGGTGATAGGAGAGACTTGCAATCAGAGTGGGAGCAGGTCTTGAATCAAGAGTAAGTGTGAAGGTGGTGATGAGCTCTTGTGTTGACAAGGTGAAGAACCACTCAGGTATTGGATCTCCTTGAACTGCTATTGAATTAGAGCCTAAGGGCCTGGTATAAATACAGTCTGGTACTAAGGTTAAAGCTCAGACTGAAATGTGAAACTCTATGTGAAACATAGGTAAAATGTGTTTTGATGTATCTGAAACATGTATCAAAGAAGTCTCATAAAGATG
>JBBPMG010001001.1:0-10478 GCA_038090195.1 Boletellus deceptivus | reverse complement strand
GGTGTGTGAGTTATTTCAAACCCAGACATGGTATTTATATGTGTATCTTTGTTTGTATGACCAAATAAGACCCACTATCAATGAAATTCTAACTTTTATATAAAAGGTGCAAAACTGTTGCAATGGTGTCACTGTTTTGCAAGAGGTGTATCTCCACAGCCACTGGATGAAATCACATGACCCTAGGGAGTGATTTGTAGCCAATAGTGCCTACTGTATTTTGTCTCCCTATAGCTAAGCAAAATTCCCACAGGTGATTGCAGTGCACTTCATATACTGTGTTAAGGTCAAACATTGCAACAGTTTTGGAGGTCACTGTAGTTAAGCCATTATTTGCTTATACTTTGCTTCTCATGTTACCAAAGGCCTAGACTCTTCTCTTTTAGGATTTCCCTTTGGCATATCCTTATTTAGATCATTCTTTGTTCTCAAGTCTGGACCATGACATGATGTTAGGTGAAACACTTCTTATTTAATCACTGTTTCACCTTCTCTTCTTTTTCACATGTTTCACATGTGATTCATGTTTAGTCTCTGCTAGAACCTTGTTCATAGCAATGTATTTAAGTCAAGGGCTTTCTCTCTCAAAATAACAATCAAGGAGTTGCTCCTCTCCTCTTACCCTTGATTACTCACACCAACACTTTGGTTGCAAGTTACTCAACACCCTTCCTAAGTGAGTCTCACACTCTCACTCCCTTTGTTGCCCCTCAGTCTACCACCCTTTAAAGTATACCTTTGAAAGATATCGGCCTTGAGACAGTTGTGATGCTTGCTAATGGTTATCCCTGCAGATGAAAATGCATGTTCTGAGGATACAAAGCTAGCCATGATGGAGAGAAAGTCCCATGCTAGAGATTCCTATACTGGATATCATGCAGAATGCATTCCCCACCACTGTACAATGGTTGCATCACCAAGGTGTTTCCACATGTTGAGATAGTCATGAAAACCTTGTGACCATGGGCATGTGGGATCACCACCACACTTGCTGCTCTGGTTCCAGCCAATTGCATTCTCATTCTCACCATCACTATCATCATCAATATCAGACCCCAAAAAGGCATCAAGCTTGAGGTTATGTGTTGTAATATGGTATTTGTAGAGTGTGGGCTGTGGAGCATTGGTGTCAGAGCCATACATAGCATAATAACATTCCTTGTACTGTTAGATTCATTAGAGCAGAGCACAATTGAGAAAAAAGTAACTTACAATCAATTTGGCATGCTTTGTTGCTTCATTTGCAAGTTGTTCACCCCAATTGGCACAGATGTAATCAAGCTTTTGATGAGGATCAAGAACTAGCAAAAACAAGCAAGTGTCAGATAGCCTAGAATACATATTGCAAGACCACTTACCTATTGCAATGATATGTGCATCAGATGTTGCTGTACACTCATAGTAATTGGAGATTTTGTATATCCTAGCTTCAAGTGCAACACTGAATTTGGTAGATTTCTTGCTCTTCACACACAATGACCATGCTTTGTGTAGCATCTCCAACACTGGGAGGACTGTGTGTAGTGTCAGACTCTGCTTGGTCAAGAATGCATGTTGAGTATTTTCTGCAAACTAATGTGAATAGCATTGTGTCAGTGATGAAAGGAATAAGGATAATGATGTACCTACCATGAAAAGGGCTAGAAGCAGGCAGACTTGGTCCCACTCTCCTTCTGATAGTTGAAGCCTAAGGACCTTGCAGCACTTCTCTGAGTCATTTCCACAATCTTTGAATGCAAGCTGTTCAACAAATGTATTGACATCCTATATTAATATCAGCAAGTGTAAATATACAGATGTTATCAGATATACTTACCTCTTTGAGTTCAAGTGCACAACTGAGCATGTGGAACATTGAGGACCATCAGACTTTCATATCAACAGTGAGTTGCAAGGGGGGCAAGCATGTCTGAATGGCCTTGAATAATTCTTTATGTTGTGCTGATGAACAAGCCTAAGAATACCTGTCAGTGTTTTGATAACTCCAGCTACATGTAAAAGTACATACCTTGACAGAGATGGCACAAATAAAGTCAATTGGATCTCAATCCTCACTATTACTTGAGACAATGATATCATCAGGTAAGGAGGGGTCATAGTGTTTTGACATACTGTATGTTGCAAGGAATGTCTTTGTTGCAAGATTGATGACATGGGCCATACAGCTGTGATATGACATATGTAATAGTCAATATTTGTAGTTACAATCAGGTTCAACTTACTGTAATTGTCACTTCACCCTATCAAAGGGCTTGCCCATCTCAGATGTCAGCAGATGTGTGAACTCTATCATTATCATGTCATTGTTGCTCACATTGTCACTTGTAACATATCCAATCTAATGGTAATGTGAGCAGATGAATATAACTAGTAGATTACATACCCTATGGATGATACTAAGGCACTTGACAGCCTTATACAGTGCCTGCCCAAGATGGATCCCATTGTGTGCATTGTTGAGCTGGATGAATGTGATAAGGCCCATATGAAGCATCCACATATACAGTGTATTCTCTTCAATTCATGATGCAGTGACAGCAAAGTAGCCATTGCAGTTTGAAGCCTGCCAGGCATCACAGGTAAGGCTGATTTGTCCTTGGATATTTTGATCCTATTATATTACATTAGTTCAAGTTCAGTAGCATGTAAGGACATGTGTACATACTGATAGTTTCTTTTTGAGCAAGAGGAAAGTCAATCTTGAACTTCTTGAGAATGATCTTGTACACTGTGGTATGACCAGGCACCTTGATCTTGTTGGGAGTGTGTGAGACAATGTCAAGCAACCATTGAAATGTTGGATACTGTTACAATCCTTTGCACAGATCACCTATCTTTTCCCCTACTGCTCTTTAGCCTTGTCCTCAGCCTTTCCCTGGCTATCACCACCACTCATATGTCACTCACTACATTCCCATTGCCTGTCTACTTTCCTCTTGATCCTTTCTCACTACATTGACTATATTTTCCTTGCCTCACTTCCCTTTTATCCATTCCTCATTGTTACGCTTGGCATGGGTAGCAATGAGTGTAGACTCGAGAGCTTCGATGGTGGGTCGATGGGTTGGTGGTTCCATGTATCAATGACGTAGTCAGTCGAACAGGTTCAGGGTAAGGCTGCAAGGGAGAGGGCTTAGCTACTCCTCAAGGGTTCAGTGTACCGACTGTGCTAGGGAGCAAGTCGGGTCGGTGTGACAAGGACGACCAAGCGAAGGCAAGGTCAGATAAGGTTCAATGTGATGAAGCTAAGATTCAAGTAAGACTAGCTTAGAGTACATGGTACAAGAAGCGAGGTCTTATATACTCGAGGGTATTGTGCACAGACCAAGCTGTGCATCAGAAGAAAAGGGAAATCATACAATGAAAGAAAATTGAGAAAGGAAATTGGAGTCCGAGCCTGATCGGGCATATTGTACACATGATGACAAGAAGAGATGGAAATGAAAAGAGAAGTCCAAGTTGGATCAGACAAGGCATAAGCAAGTATGACAAATGTTCTGTAGGATCGGTTGTACATGTATGAGGAAAGAATAATTGTCTGGTTGGGCAGACGTGGACAACATCTATCATAGAAGCAAAGAAAAAGTAGTAATGTCCTCAAGCACAGTAGGCAAAACGTAACACTCATCAATGTAGTCTCTTTCATTCCTATCACCTGTTTATTGATCCCCTTACCTGTGTAGCTATAGTGTTTCTTTACATATTCACTCCTATCACACTGTAGTTGATCCTCATGTACTTCACTCATACTTTGAGCAATCCAACATAACCTTGAATCATCTCTTAGCCTGAGCACTGCTCAGTGGTTTTAGTCCGATCTCTCTAAAGATCATGGTCTCACCTTGGGCTGAGTTGTACCTCTTCATGAGTGTCCTGCCCTTGGTCCTTTGTCCCTTTGTCCAGATCTCTCTTGAGGTACACCAAGCATAACAGATACTCCATGCAATGAATAGGCTATAGTATTGTTTATTAGCAAGTTAGCAAACATTAGTGTAATCACTCACCTGGTCTGTCACAACAAGCCACTCAATCATGGCATTGCAAAATGCAGAGTCAGAATATGGAATAATTGTTCCTGCTGGAACAAGATGATTGTTGAGAGACAGTTGCCTGCTGATGCCAGCACCAGACAAGATGGTGTCTCATTGATGAGTTTCTTCCTCTTGGTGGTGTTTGGTGTCAACAGGTCACATAGATGTGAATCTGCTGTCAGCAGCCCACTTCCAATATGTTTCCTCATAGACTGCTTGCTGGTGACACCACAGCATAATTGTCTGGTCAACAATAGCAATGTGCTTTTTAAATTGTTTGCTAGTATAGAAGATTAATGAAAAATCAAATAATGCAGAAAACAACATACCTGCAAGCATTACAATCTTGGACCTTCTTGTTGTCTGAGTTCAGATATGGAGCAGAGAAGTGAGCATCAATGTCTTGAGTACATTCTGCTTGTCCCCACTTAGCTGGCTTGTCCACATCAATGACTTGGACATCCTTGAGGAGACCATCAGATCCAGTAGTAAGAGCTCCATCACAGGCAGCTCTATTGACCTGTAACACTACATGGTCCTTCTGAAGCCTTACAGAGTGTTCATCAGTAATCAGATACAATTGTTGTGAACTTACCTTTTTTTCTTGGTGGTGGGCTATCAGTGTCAGATTCTGCATTGGATGTGGTGGCATCAATGTCAAGGACTTTGCAAGTTTGTTTGGGGCCAGCCTTGCTGCCAGGTGTCAGAGTATTCACTGCATTGTCACCTTCAGGTGGCCACATTGCTATCTGAGCTTGCCAGTGGGAGGAAAGCTCCAAATCAGCAGCATTCTCAGCACATGTCACACATGCTGACAATATGATGGCATGTTTGGGCTGGCGAGGCTATTCTTCATCAGACAATTGGAACCAGGTTAGCCGAGGGTGTGGGCGATGTTTTCATCTTCACTTGACAGACAAAAGGGGAATGGTATGCTTTTCTTACTCCTTTTGGGAAAATGTATATTATCAAACTGTTGCAACGAGCCTCATCGCTATCCGAGACTCGAGTAGATCAGATAGTAGATTTTGAAATAGCATCTAGACTACTGATTAATGACTATGTGTGTCCGCACTAATAAGTCTGTCTGGAGGCTGGTTAGCCAGTTGCCCAAAAGCTCCCTGTTGCACATCTTGTTAATCAGCCACTTGATTTGGCCATAGTACTCCACCCATAAATCTGCTTCACAGTCGCAAGGACTATAGCACTCCTCATTGAAGTCATGAAATGCTATGATCAATGTAGTACCCATATGACAAAAAATGTTGTCCATATAGTGGACTGAAGTTACATGTGAAGCCAAGTTATGACGATTGAAGAGAAAAAGGTTAAGTATAAAAGATTGAAAAATAGGCGATGAAAAATACAGATGGTTTGGGTCTGCGAGACAAAGAAAATTGAAGTCACCAAGCAAGCTCTGCACACGATCTTTGCAGGTCTGCAGCATGGCACCTATTCCAGACTGTTCGAGGTCATAGAGCCAGTACAAAATGATTATCACTGGTAGACAGTCATTTTTAAGCTTGTGTCATATTCCTGACATCATCTGCATGATGTGATGCTCTAGGTTCTTTGGCAGGATTGCTATCACACTGCCTGAAACTTTTCATATCCCAACCTCCACCACTTTTTTGATCATACCTGCACATACAGATCCTGCAGGCACAGCAACTTCCACTGCTATAAGACACACAATCTCATCCTTCGCATTTGTTATAGCTGCCTTTCTCTGTGAATCTGACAATGTAATGGGTTGGGGTGATGGCTTGGTCTCCAGAAAACTGGTAATACTGGACAAGCCTGAGTTTGGGTTCATACTTTGGGAAGCCATTGCCTGAGTTGGGTCAGGTAGACATGGCTGTGGTGTCGGTGTCGGTGGAAGTCAATGGCTAAGAGGTTCATGTTGTCGAGCACGGTGAGGGGCCATAGTATCAATGCCCTGTAAATAACATGATCAGTTGCTGAATGGGAGTGGGAGATGGACTTACCATGATCATGTTTGATTCACAATCACCAAATCGATGGACATATTGGACCTGGGGACAATGGAGCTGAATCAGTAGGGCATGGTGCTTGGAAGTCAAGCCAAACATGCACACGGGATCATTGGTGATATTGTTCCAGAGACCAAAAAACAAACTCTTAGCTTCGGGTTGTAGTGTGTCGAAAAAAGTGGGGGTATGGATTAGTCATCCTCCACCATGGGTAGTCTGTGATTCTGATAGCGCTAATGGATCTTCTGGTTGTTCTCTGTGTTGGCCAAGGATGCTTCCATTACAGGCAGGTCTAGGATAGTTCTTGTTGCATGCAAAGTTAGCAATAACATGGAGGAATAATAAGACAAGCCTGTACTGCTTGAGTAGTTCATCGTGCCATAACACTGAGGAGCTACATCAACTGCTTACAGTTATACATTCTGAGAATATGAAAATACAACAGATATGTGAATCTCAGACAATAGTCATGGGCAGAACACCAGAACTCTTCTCATCTCCGCTATCATCGCCATTGTCATCTTTGTTATCCCCATCTTCTCTGAGGATGTCCTTGGAAAGTGGGTTCAATCCATGACTTTGTGACTGCATTGCATCCTGAATGCACCCCACCTCCTCATGCACCATCATGAGATGTGTGAGTTCAGCTTCACACACATCCCTTTGCAGGGATTGGTCCCCTGCAATGTCAACCGCAGCCTGCTGGAATAATTTATCCCCTACCACATCAGTAGGGAACACAGCAAGCAATGTCGCCAGGACATCCAGTTGTCCATTGGTGGCATCAAGGTTCTGTTTGTGGGTTTGCTTCATACCCATTAGAAGGGTATGGTGTCATTCCAGAGATTTGAGTTCAGCACTAGCAAGAGCAATCCAGTGAGTGACACAATCACGATTGGCAAGCTTGAATTCATAAGCACTGCATAGGAGCATAACAGGGATGGCTGTTAGAGTACTCATATAATAATCTTTAGCCTGAGTAAAGTTGATCAGAAACCAAGGCTACTGGACAGGTCATTAATAAACATACCCGCTTTATGTCTTGTGGGCTCTGAGTGTAAGGAGATGATAACCCAAGGGAGCATGATGCGATACAGAGTCCCAAATAGTCTAATTCCTCCATGTGGCAACAAGAACAAGATGAGGAGGAATGCTCTCCACTCCTATTTTTTCACTGGTAGGATGGAGGACTCTCAGTGGGAGAGGGTGAGGGGAGGTCGTAATGTAACTTGGGATGTGGCTGAGTAAGAAGTTCACCCTCTGCAGGACTATGTAGGAACAAAGAGCTCAGAGAGCCAGTGGTCAAAGGGGAGTGTTGAGACCTCTCAATCATTTGCTGGGTGGGATCGTAGCATTGGTGCAAATGAAAGTATAGTTGGAGTTGTGTTCTGACTTCGAAAGACTTGGAGATTCTCAGCAGACACACTCCATAGTCCAGCATAGGGGACCCATTCACAATTCTGACTCTCCCTACATTCATACAAGATGCCAGTGAAGTCAATGTTTCTGGTCAATATCATCCAAAATCAGGACATATCTATGGAAAAGGAGAGACACTGTTAGGATGCATGCAGAAAGATGTGTATGAACCACGCTGCAAGGATCAAATTCACTATCCGTTTGCTAACAAGGGTGAATGGTCACTGGCTAAATTTATGGCACTGAATATGAATAAAACACAGGTATCCAAGTATTTGAGGCTGCCCTGGGTACATCATACATGCGCTGAATAAATTAACTGGTCTCACTGGTCTGGCAGTTTCAAAGCTATCCAAAGCCGACTTTCTGAAATATGGACCAGATGTATGCTTGGCTTGCATCCCTTCCACAAGGTGCCCAATGGAAGTCTACAAAGATTGAGGTGGAGGGGTTTGAAATGCTCCAGGATACTTGGTTGATCTGGTGTGATGGGCTCAAAGTTGTCAAGGACTTGTTCTCTAATCCGATGTTTGCCAAATACATGATGTATGACCCTCATACCATTATGTGTGGTGTAGAACGTGAGTACGGTGAATTCTTCACTGGAACATGCACCCATGCAATCCAGGTAAGTATCTAATGTGTATTTCCAATGACACAGTTAATGTTGTGTTGATTGCACAGAGTCAGCTCCCCCTTGGAGCCACGATGGTACCCATCATATTAGCATCAGATAAAACACCTGTCACTTGTCACACTGGTGGTCTGGAGATGCATCCAGTTTTTTTGATGATTGGGAACATTCAGTTGGATGTTAGGATGCAGGCGACATCTCACGCTTGGCAATGCATTGGATTCATCCCTTCTCCAGAGTTTAAAGTTCATTCTGATTTCAAAGCCCTCCTTCAGGCTCGGATCTTCCACTGGGCACTCAACATTATCACCGCATCACTGAAGGATGCAGTGAAGGATGGCTGTGGACTCATTGATGCCAGCGGAAACATCTGAAACTGTTTCACCCCTCTCGTTGCATATATCATGGACCTTCCAGAGCAACAACTTATCATCAGTGTATCTAAGAACACTTCCCCCATCACCATGGCTCAGCTTCCTGAGTTTGGAAGTGCTATGTCCACTGCCCCTCGAACCTGTGATACCATTCTTCAGCAGATACAGGACTTGTACAACACCGTTGACCCTTGGGACCTTGCTGCCTTCCAAAAGGCCGCCAAGGAAGTTAAGCTCCTTGGTGTCCACCTCCCCTTTTGGTGCAATTGGAAATTTGCCAAGCCCTCCCTTTTCCTCATCAGCGAGATCCTCCACACCCTACACAAATTCTTTCATGACCACATTCTTGAGTGGTGCAAAGAAGTAGTGGGTGCACATACAATTGACATGCACTTCATGAATCTCCATCAACATGTCTCTTTCCATCATTTCACCTCTGGTGTGACCAACCAGTCACAAACATCCGGTCAAGACCACCATGATATGGAAAGGCAAATCATACCCATCTTGGATGTTCCTGATGTACTGGATGACTTTATCTATGCCATTTGCACAATGCTAGAGTTTATCTATCGTGCTCAAGATCCAGTGTATACAGACTCCTCAATTGCTGAGATAGAATAGGTGCTGACAGACTTTCACTCACAGAAGCAAAGTATCATTGACCTGGGAGTGTGGAGGGGCAAGAAGGGGTCCATTAAACATTTCAACATTCTGAAGCTGGAGCTCATGGCGAGCTTTGTATGCCAGACAAAGGAAAACAGTGCACTTATCTAGTATACCGCAGATGTGTTAGGGCATCTCTTGATCATGCAATGCAAAATGCCTTTTCAGCGTACTAGCCATTCTGCTCACTCCTTCATGGACCAAGTTGTTGATATCCTCAACTATGAGGAGACTATTCATTTATTTGACCTTTACTTGATTTTATGGATGTCTGATACTGTGGTCAATACTGCTACTCACTTGGAGCATGAAGCGGTCACATCCATCAATCCCGACCTCGAGTTCATTCAATACACCCTACCTGAGAAGGTTTCAACATTCTGTGGCCAACACCAAACCTGTAACCATTTCCAGAATCCAAACACCTTGGTTTCAGTGAATAATGAAGTAGCACTCCATGTTACTGTCCAGCCTGACCATAGCTCAATGTCCATCACTGAAATGCAGATGCTTTATTGTCTCCCTGATCTCGTGTCCATCATCAGCAATTACATTCACAACTCTTCAAGAGGCAACCCAGTATGCGAGTGGGGCCTGGATGAAGGAAAAGTATCGACATGGAACAAATTTCACCTTCAGACATACTCATCATTTCACAGACAATATATCAAAAAAAGCCAAGTGATCCAGGCTTATCCCCCATCCAAAGACCATCCACTCAGAAATTGTGACACAGTGCTACTTCGTTGTGGAGACAGCAATGAGTATGGTAGAATTTGCCAGGTTATTGATTTTTGTCACCTTCATTCACATATTCACAGATGCTACACAAGTTCATGCTGTATTCATGCCAAAAACCAAGGGTACATTACCACCTTATCTTGCTACACCTCTCTGCTATGTGCACCATTTCAGGATACTTCCAATACTCACTGGTCAAACGAGCATCAGCCTCCATCAAGTTGAACGCATGGATCCAGTGATTGCTCTTGCTTTTGGAAGTAAAGGCTAAACTCCCAAACAGGAGTGCAGACTGAGGGACAGCCAAGGGATGAGCTAGAGAGTGTGAGACTCACTCTATACTCCAATGGTGGTGAAAGAGTCTTGCTATCAGAGTGGGAGCAGGTCTTGAATCAAGGATAATGATGGTGGTGATGAACTCTTGTGGATACAAGGTGAAGAGCCACTCAGGTGTTGGGACTCCTTGAACTGCTATCGAATTAGGGCCTAAGTGCCCAGTATAAATACAGTCTGGTACTAAGGTTAAAGCTCAGACTGAAATGTGAAACTCTATGTGAAACATAGGTAAAATGTGTTTTGATGTATCTGAAACATGTATCAAAGAAGTCTCATAAAGATG
>JBBPMG010001000.1:0-10497 GCA_038090195.1 Boletellus deceptivus | reverse complement strand
CTAGCCAAGAGCATGAGCTTTCTTTCATATACCAATACTTTGTTGATATCTGTTTATATACAAGTGATATTCAATGAACAATCAAAAAGTATCAAACATTGGGACAATTTTGTGAGTCACTGTATGTCAACAGGGAAGTTTTCAATTTTTTACATCAACCTGTGGATGAGAAGTATAGTTTGGTTGATCCTAATGGTGACAAGCAATACAACATAGCTATATAGATTTGTTCCCAACATCACAACAATGATTCAATGTTCTGATTGACATTGCATGTGACCATTAGATTGGTGAACTGATAGGATACATTGTTCTGATTTCATGAAATAAGACAATTGGTTGCTGTAGCCAAGACATGATGTGACCAGTGGGCTAGCCAGTCAATCAGAGGCATTTATTGTTGCACATCTGCAAGATGTAGCCAAGTCAGAACTCACTTAGCTGAGTCAGAACTCCAATTAAGCCTTATATAGTTAGATATTCCAACAACTCATGCTGTCAAGGTTATCCAAAATTTGTTATACCCTTTTTTAACTGTGTGCATGTAAGCAAGCCCAAGATAGTACACAGATCAGCTGCAAGATAATCTAATCACCAACAGAAAGTAGTCTCTCACATGCAACAACTCTCATCTGCACAGTATCCAGCATGGGACACAACACAGAATCCTTCCTGAATTCCCTTATCTTTTCCAAATATGCATTGAATATAGCATGCATATTTATCCAAAATTCCAATTGAACACAAGTGCCAGTTTCATATTCTTTGAATATGCAGTAAATTGCTGTACCAGTAAGAGTGAAGATGGAGCTGATATTGAAAAGGTTGATGGAATCTTGAAGTCTTCCACCATGTGAGCAGAATACAGTCTGAAGGATGATTGAGATCAGTGTGGGATGATCAGAGATATGTGAGCTATTGCAGTCAGCAAGAAATTCTGTTCTTGCAACAGACTTGCCACAACTGCATGCTTATGCTCTCTATCTGCATCCATGGAGTAGACAACCAGCAGGTGCAGGTCAAACAAAAATGGTACAAGACTTTCTGCTGTGACCTTGAAGGCAGACTGGGTAGAAAATATTGTTGGTAGTAGCTGTCAATACCATGTCTTGACATTGCATTTGACCCACTCATCTAGTTGACTCACTATGACTAAATGTTAGTATAAGATATGAACCAAAAGATATATTAGCACCATTATCAAACATTCCCATTGCCACACCACATATTGCCCACTTCAACAAGCTTTAGTGTGTCTCATTGTCTCCAAACAGATTTTCTGTCAGCACTATATGCCTCAAAATATCTTTCACTCCCAAGATGATGTCTTCTGTGGATGTGTCTACATGTGTTGGTAGTGGATAAGTTTGATTTCTTTCATCCAACATCTCATCTTGGCTGCCTGGAGGACAGTTAATTACTGGCAGGGATGACATTGTTTGAACTGATATTACTCTATGAGGGAGTGGAGGAGTGAGTGGGAGTGAGGACAAAAGGCAGTTTCTTGAGAATTTTGACAGTTGTGTAGTCATTTAACAAGCTAGAGCACCAAGAAAAAATCAAGAATTAATATTCAATGTATTGAGCAAAACTCACTCATATTACCTGAATGTCACTGTGAGAGCTTTCACCCTCACAGAGAGGGGCAAGAGCAGCAACTAATCAAACATGAGGATAAGGCACAATATGACCATCTTCATATGAGTGATCAATGCTAGGATCAAATACAGTGACCTTCAAAACTGTTGCAATGATTGATCTTATCACAGCATATCAAGTACACTGCAATCACCTGTGGGAATTTCGCTTAGCTATAGTGAGATGAAATACAGTAGATACTCTTGGCTACAAAACACTCCCTGGGATCATGTGATTTCATCCAGTGGCTGTGGAGATACACATATGAATACCCTGTCTATGTTTGAAATAACTCACACACATCATTACCTTCAACCACTACCATCATGAGATCTCTTTCTTCTACTTAGAAAAACACTATCCTCTCCATGTCTGATGCTAGGCAATCTGCTAACTCTATTGCTGCCATTACTGGTTTCAACATCTCCACTATCTCAAGACTTTGTTTTAAGGAGTGTTCTGAGCTTTAGAGGTATATTGGAGGTTGTCCAACTAAGCTTTCCTTTGCAAATGTTTACCATGCTATTCATTTCTTCTCTTCTAGCAAGGCAGAGAATGCTGTTCAGGTGATCAAGGCCCTTGACAATGCTGTCAACCAGCCACTCTCCACCACCACAGTGTATAGACACTTAAAACAATCTGGTATGAAAGCTGTAGTTGTAACAAAACAGCCTTTTTAGTCTACAAAATATCAGAAAGCTCATTTGGACTTTGCTCATGCCTATAAAGACTGGACTATAGAGGACTAGAAGAAGATTATATGGTCTGATGAAACTAAGATCAATCACCTAGGGTCAGATGGATGCAAGTTGGCATGGAAAAAGGCTGGTGAGGGGTTGAGTGATAGATTGGTACAAAATACAGTGAAGTTTGAAGGAGGTTCTATGATGATGTGGAGATGTATGACTTGGCAGGGAATTTACTATGCTGCCAAGATTGATGGTAGGATGGATGGGGACCTTTACCCTCAGATTTTGAAGAATGAACTGCTGAACACTCTACAGTATTATGGTCTTCATCCTCCTAGTGCCATCTTTCAGCAGGACAATGACTCCAAGCATACTTGTGGAAAGGTGAAAGATTGACTTACAGTGCAGGATTTCAAGACTATAGTGTGGCCTGCACAGTCTCCTAACCTGAACCTTATTGAACACCTTTGGAGTTATCTCAAAAAGAGATTAACAGAGCATGAAAATCCTTCTAATATGATTCATAAGCTGTGAGAGAGAATTCAAGTAGAATGGGAAGGAATAGCAGTTGAGGAGTGTCAAATGTCAATTGAGAGCATGCCCAGAAGAGTTGAGGCAGTGCTGAAGGCAAGAGAGGGTATACCAAGTACTAATATGCCTAATAGCTGAAAGATGCAAAACTGTTGCAATGGTGTCACTGTTTTGCAAGATGTGTATCTCCACAGCCACTGGATGAAATCACATGATCCCAGGGAGTGCTTTGTAGCCAAGCATATCTACTGTATTTCATTTCGCTATAGCTAAGCAAAATTCCCACAGGTGGTTGCAGTGTACTTGATACACTGTGATAAGATCAAACATTGCAATGATTTTGAGGGTCACTGTAGGTGGTTCCCATTGGCAAAGACTGAGGACCAGAGATGCAGGACTGATTCTTCTATCACAGGATTGACATGTTGACTATGAAGGTGGTCAACAATGAGTGGATCATTTAATTGCTAATAGATATACTAGTGCTGTGACCTGACTACACAAGCTTAGACTCACCTTGGTGTATGAGAATTGCAGGGATGTGTCATCCTGCTGGTATCTGTGGTTACTGGCTGAGCAGGTATATGCTTGTTAGTGGTTTGCATAGTGGAATTCATTCATTGAGGCCTGTGCAATGGGGCCATGGGTATTGCTGGATGGTATTGGAGTGCAGAGTTGTTGTATAGAATAATAAAAAGTATGTTGAGAGATTAATGCATGAAACAACTGCTTACCAGTCCAAGCTAGTAACCTTGTGTTGTTAGGTCAAGGAGTCAAGTTCTTAGACTGAGCAGGCAAGCTTGAGGAGGACAAGACTGGGTCCTCCAGCAAGTCAGGGGTGTCCCTAATATACTACTTTACTGTTTACATCACTGTACACTACATCTGTAGATATCTGGTACTAATCAGGTCAGGAGTACATGAGGAGAACATGTGTCTGGGCTATGGGTACTGGTCTGAGGGCTCTGGATGTGAGGTTCAAGGGTTTAGTGGTAAAGTGGATTGCCATGAGGCTATTCCTAACAAGATCCATGGAGATTAACATAAGTCAAATACTATATCTAGCTGGTTTGGGTCTATATGAAATATATTAGTAATGGGGCTCTGCAGGGTCAAGGGCTGCCACCTGGGCTGTGTGCCTGTCCCTGACATGTGTCAAACATGTGTGTAATGGAAGCAGGGTATGGGGCACAGGGGGTCAGATCCTGGGTTTAGGGACTAGGTATGGTGATCTAGATTGTAGCCTGTACACCATGAGGCAATGTGAGTTTGGGTGACTCGAAATGGTTCTGGACTCGATCTATGAGCCATGAGGATGTCCTAGACCTACTAAGTCCAAATGAGAAATGGATAACTGGTTGATGAATGAATATAGTTAAATAAACCCATAGAATATTCAATTCAAGCTAGAAAAAATGGAAAAATGCTAGAATAATGTGGAAAACTGTGCAGAAAAATAGGGGAGTGTAACACCTTTTGAAGGGATTCCTCCTGTTAAACCCTTTAGAAGAGGAACTGACTACAAGGGCAAAGGCAAAGCAAAGGCAGTATCTTGGGCAGATGAATGGGAAAAAGAGTATGGAGAGGAAGAAGAATATAAACTGAAGTACAATGCAGAGGATTACAAAGGAGAACTAATCTATGATGGTTATGATTATCCTTCAACTACCTCAACCCTAGGAGTGATGGTGAATGTGATTGAGACTGTTGGATGATTGACAGTGGCTGCACTGATCATATCTCTCCTTATCTTGGTGACTTCACTCATATTGGTTCCCATACACATCATGCAACAACAGCAAACAGAGATACTATAGAGATGTTCAGACCTGGAACAATCATCTTCAAGCAACAAAATTTTACAGGACCTGCAGTCATTCTTCACAGAGTTTGGCATACACCACATGCTTTCACAGATTACTTTCAGTAACTGCTCTAATCACAAAAGGTTATCCATGCAAAATACAAAATGACACCAAGATCTGGAACAAACAGGAGCAACTAGTTATACAGGCTTCACACTGTATCCCTGGTAACACTCTTCACTGGTTTGCCTGGCAGGAAATGCATCCACCATAGAGCTCTACCAGCACTTTAACCCTGTCAGAGAACCAATCCTTTGATTTGTGGCACCAACACTTGGGCCACCTTTCTCCTCAGGTGTTGACTTCCTTCATTCCTGGAACCCTTGACTTCATCACCATGCAAAGGCTGTTCACTTGGCAAGGCCCATCAACACCCTTTTCTACTATCCTCTACATGAGCTCAATAATTACTTGACCTTATACACACTGATCTCATCAAATTTCCTATTCAATCATGAACTCATGCTTGGTGGGTTATAACCTTTATTGACAACTTCTCAGGTTATGCTGCTCTCTTCTTTCTTACTCAAAAATCAGGAGCCACAGATGCTTTCATTAATCTCATCTGTTGGGCAGAACTTCAAACCAACTGTTCTATCCTATCCATACACTCAGATCATGATGAGAAATACATAAATACTCAATTATCAGCATTCTTTGTGTTGAAAAGCATAGAACATCAAACTTCTATGCCTTGCACTCCTCAGCAAAATGGTCAAGCAGAGCAATTTATATAATCATACTCTTATAGAGAAAGCTGAAGCCATGCATCATCATGCATGCTTACTCCCAAGATTCTGGCAAGATGCTGTTGAGACATCACTCCACATCTACAACAGGCAACACTCACATCATCTTAAATGGTCTACACCTTACAAATTATGGACTGGAAAGAAACCAAACATCTCTTACTTCAGAGTGTTTGGATGTTGCACCTATGTATTCATTTCCAAGGAACAATGGCAACACAAACTAGCTACAAAAGCTGAAGAAGCCATATTTATAGAGTATGATCAAGGTTCCAAAGGATTTCAGTTCTGGTCACCAACCAAGATATGAGTTATTGCTTCCTTATCTGTCACTTTAGATGAAATAAACTTTCTTAATTGCCTCAGAGACCAAGAGAATAAAAACTTTCATAACAAAGACCCCATTTTGCCTGGAGATAACCATCAATATAGAGGAGCACCACCTTATTATTTTTCTTTCATTCCTCCAGAAGAATCAAATCCCTCAGAGCTTTCTGATTCAGATTTTCAACATTGATCAGTATGTGGTACAGGGCACATCCAACAACTACTGTAGACCTTTCTTTTGAATTTACACCTATACCTCAACAACAACATGGTAATTCACTTAATCCTCCTCATCAAAAAAGGATCCCAGTTCCTCCTGCACCTGTTTTACAACAACAACAGCAACCTAGACAACTATCAGTGGAGGAACAACCACAGTATCAACCACACAGAGATATTATTTCTCCACCATACATCAACAGAGACAAGGTTCCTCAACCAAGGAGAGTACCTCCTGCTGGACAGCCTCCCAGAGTGGAGAGACCAACCAGGCTTAGACAACCTGCAACCCATCCAGACAGTATCTATGAGCAACAAACACCTGTTGAGATAGAAAGGGCACTATTGGATGATGAAATTCCAGAAGATGTGAAACAAGATGATTCAGGCACCAATATTAGAAAACTACTATCAGCATAATTTGTCAATCATCTACTTATCACTGGTGCTGCAACAGTGCAAGTACCCACACAATACTAGGATGTTTTAAAATTACCCAAAGAAGACCAAAAGAAATGGTTCTCAGCCATACAAGATGAGATCAAGTCTCTAAAGGAACAACATGTTTGGAACCCTGTGGATCTACCACTGAATCAAGATCCAATAAAAGGAAGATGGGTTTATGCTATCCATCCAGGAGGATGTGTCAAAGCTCATTTTGTGGCCAAAGAATTCACTCAGATTTTCAGGATTGATTTTGAAGAAACCTTCTTACCAGTGACAAGATTTGAAACTGTATGACTTTTACTTGCTCTAACTACCCTTGAGGATTGGAAACTAGAAAGCCTCAATATTAAAACAGCCTTCTTATATAGAGAACTGGATGAGGAAATTTATATAGAGCAGCTGCAAGGTTTTATACAGAAGGGTCATGAGACCAAAGTTTGCAGACTCCACAAAGCCATCTATAGCTTAAAGCAGGCAGCACTACAATCAAATGAAGCCTTACATCAAAGTTTATAGGCTATGGGCTTTAAACACTCTTTATCTAATCCAGAAGTCTATATTCATTTTCACAGTGATCACATCATAATACTAGTCATTTATGTTGACAATGCTTTATTTCTTGGTAGTGATAGGAAATACCTCCTCCAAAAGAAATCACAGTTCATGAAACATTGGAAATACTGTGATTTGAGAGAAACAACAGAGTATCTTGGAATATGTATCACCAGAGACCACAAAAGGTGTACTCTCAAGCTAGACCAGATCTCCTATGCAGAGAAGATTGTCAAATGTTTTAACCTGGTCAATACCAAGACAGTCTGCACACCACTTCCATCTGGTTATGAATCTTTACCCTCTACTGCTGAATCATCATCATTTTTGCACTCCTGATATCAATCAGTTATCAGTTCACTACTCTACATCATGCTAGGAATAAGACCTGATCTTGCCTACTCTGTCATTAAGATGTCACAATACACCTCTAATCCAACCAAAGACCATCTTTAGTGAGCCCTCTACATTATGAAATACCTTATGTCAACTATGAATTTATGCTTATGCTATCATGGGACTTCACACTCTGGCTTCATGTCTTACAGTGACACTAACTGGACAGGTGACAAAGAAACTAGAAGGTCTACTATGGGATATGTCATATTTCTTGCAGATGGCATTGTTTCTTGACTTTCCAGAAGACAGTGCAAGATTGCTTTATCTTCCACAAAGGCAGAATTATTAGGATGACTGAAGTTGCAAAACAACTCTCATGGGTACATTCCCTCTTTTCAGAATTTGACATTAAATTAGACCTGGTTGATTTTCTTGCAGACAACCAAGGTGCCATTTTTCTCACCTCAAATCCAACTCAGGAAGGATGTACAAAACATATAGAGATAGCATACCCTACATCAGAGAATGCATCACTGATGACAAAATCTAGCTCTACTATATTCCTACTAGAGAACAAGTGGCAGATATCTTTACAAAGAATCTCACATGGCAATGTTTTGAGAAGAATAGAAGAAGACTCATACTGATCACTTGGGACCCTAAGGAGATGAGGCTAATGAAGTAGGATTAGCTAGATGGTATATCTACTCTTTATAGTACTCAGTGTTATGTAAGTTACATAATGAGACAGAGATCAAGCACAGCATCCATAAGAACATCTCTGAATCATGACCTTCAAATGACATGATTAAAGGCTCATTATCAAGGCAGGAGTTAGGGCTATTGATGACCCTGCAAGGGTCAGAGCTGATACATTCTGGTTCTCTTGCAAATATCAAGTCTTTCCAAAATGGCCCAACATTGGGACACTTATTTGAGCCACTGTATATCTAGCTGGTCTGAGTCTATGTGAAATACATTGGTAATGGGGCTCTGCAGGGCCAAGGGCTGCCACCTGGGCTGTGTGTGCCTGTCCCTGACATGTGTCAATCATGTGTGTAATGGAAGCAGGGTATGGGGCACAGGGGATTAAACCCTGGGTTTAGAGGCTAGGTATGTAATCTAGATTGTAGTCTGCACCATGAGATGATGTAAGTCTGGGTAACTCAGAATGGTTCTGGACTCAATCTATGAGCCATGAGGATGTCCTAGACCTGCTAGGTCCAAATGGGAAATAGATAACTGGTTGGTGAATGAATATAGTTGGATAAATCCATAGCATATTAAATTCAAGCTAGAAAAATATGGAAAAATGCTAGAATAATGTGGAAAACTGTGCAGAAAAATAGGGGAGTGTAACACATGCTGGAGTCAAGCTCTTCCCTTTTCACTCCACTCCATTCATGTATGTTGACCTCTTCAATTGGATAAGCTGGGATCAGTCTACAGATATGTGGGTTATCCAACAGCACATGGTTCTCCAGCCACAGGGTCTACAGAGAGCTGGCACAGTGATTCTATTGGTCAATATTATGTGCTCCATTGAGATCATTCTGGTATATGACAAGAAGGTGGACCTCACAGTTACTCATCAGACATCATAAGTAACATACTCACAGTTCTACCTGAATACTTTTGCAGATAAAGAGGTTTATCATTCTTTGTGTTCAGAGTTATGAGTACATTGTTATCAGGCTGTTGATTTATGTACTATTCAAGTTCACTCCCCACCCTGTGCTACAATGTGGATAATGTCAAGTGATAAGACAATATAAATGATAAGATGATATAGGATGATATCAGTGGATCTTTTCTCAGTCATCTCAGGCTAGAGTACATATATGGTACTGCTGTAAGGCTCAACTGCTCCCCACCAATCAGATGTGCCAATTCCATGGCCATGTAAGCCTCATAAGCCAGTTAAGCTAAGTGTTCATTTCAGGCATTTTGCAGATTGGCAATCGTAAGCATTTGTAATTCATCAAACTTGTAGCACCACTTATTTCATCTTAGCTGTTTCACAGATGCCAGGATAAGGATGGCTTTTCCCACACTTGTCTAGTTGTCCTCATTGCACCATATCTTTCCTGCAACCTCAACTCTAGATACTCTCACTGAGTTCTCAATACCTCACACATGCAACACTAAGTGCAGTTGCACATTGACCTTCAAGCACTTGCTGCAAGGCTTCCCATCCACCCTACAGCCCAGACCTCTGGCTGGACTTGTGCAGCCATTGGAGGCCAGTCAGCTCTTGCCCAACTGTGCTTGCTCTACTCCCATCTATTAATCTCTTGCCCTCTCCTGCATCCAACTGTGGTGATGTTGAAAGAAAGACACCCTGGTATCTCACCAACTTATAAAATTCATTCTGTACAGCTTGCCTTTGCCATTCCTCTGCTATTTGGATGCCTGTCAACATACCTAGTGTTATGTTTCACCCTCTACACTCGACGGATACTGTTCCTTTTTCCTTTTTCTCACAATAGACATTGTTACATCCGCCCAACTGGATGCTTATTCTTTCCCTCGTACGTGTACATCCGATCCTACAGAACACTTGTCATATGTGCTTATGCCTTGTCCGATCCAACTCGGACTTCCTTTTCATTTCCGTTTCCTCTTGTCATCCTGTGTACGATACGCCCGATCGGGCTTGGACTCCGATTTCCTTTCTTGGTTTTATTTCGTCGTACGATTCCCTTTTCTTTCTTACGCACCGCTTGGTCCGTGCACATCATTTACGAGTATATAAGACCTCGCTTTCTGTACCATGTACCCTAAGCTAGTCTTACTCGAATCTTAGCTTCATTACCTCGAACCTCGTCCGACCTCGCCTTCACTTGGTCGTCCTTGTTACACCGACCCAGCTGGTTCCTGTTACGGTAAACTACGGGTTGGCTCAATCCTCGGCCGCATTCCTCAGCGCTCACATCGGAGAGATTCTTCCCACGCAATATGTCGATGACGTCCCCACTCCTCAGAACGCCCTAGACACGGTAATCCCCCTCAATGAGGAAACCTTGCCGTTGTACCTCGATCTGTTATCCATCCTGTGAGCTCGCCTTCCTTATTTGTACTTCTACTGTTACACTTCCACATCTGGACGTTACCACTCCCACGGCATGTCTCTCATCACGC
>JBBPMG010000999.1:0-10503 GCA_038090195.1 Boletellus deceptivus | reverse complement strand
AGATTTCCCGGTGATGGAATGAGAGCGGTGGTTGTGCGTGAACTCGGCAAGGGTGACGTATTCAGCCCATGCCGAAGGGTTACCGTTACAAAAGATTCGGAGATAAGTTTCGATCTCCTGGTTGACTCGTTCGGTTTCTCCATCTGTCTGAGGATGATAAGCGGTGAAGAGGGCCAATTCATAGCTGAGGAGTTGTCCGAGTTCCTTGGCAAAGGAGGACGTGAACTGCGGTCCACGATCGGAAATGATTTTATCGTACAGGCCGAATCTTTTGTAGACGGTTTCGTGAAAAAGGGCGGCGATGTTGGCGGCGGTGGCGGACTTCTTGGTGGGGCAGAGAATTACCCCCTTACTAAGGCCGTGGTCAACCACAACCAACAAGGAATCGAAACCGGAGGAGACGGGGAGGTCGGTGATCAGATCACAAGAGATTTGTTGGAATGGATGGGAAGCGGTAGAGCAGATGGGAGATAGTGGGGGGTGCGTTGGATGCGTGTTTACCTTGTGTTGCTGGCAAATGGCACAGCCAGCAACGTATTGGCGGACAAAGGATGCGAGTCCAGGCCACCAGAATTCCGCAGCAACAAGCTGACGGGTTTTGAGAGTGTCAGGGTGACCGGCAGTAGGATGGTCATGATGCCGTGCCACGATGGAATGGCGAAGGTCGGTGTCAGCGGGGACGTATACCCGGTTCTGATAAGTAAGAATTCCAGCATCAAATTTCCAGTCAGAAAGATGGGAACGGAAGCGTGCTGGAAGTTCACCGGGAAGAGCATGAAGGGCGCTAAGGACAAGGGGATCTGAGGCAGAGGAAGACGTGATTTTGTCGGAGAGTTCTTTGTCAACTAGGTTAACAAAGAGAGAGTCTGGAAGAAGGGTGACGTCTTCGTTGTCGTTATCGGTGTCAGGGATGTGATTGGGATGGCGAGAGAGGGCATCGGGGGCAGAGAGATCTTTCCCTGGGACGTGGGAAAATTGGAGATCGTACTCAGACAAATCGAGAAGCCAACGGGCTTGTTGACGGTTTAATTTCTGGGGTTGTCTGAAATACGTAAGGTTTTTGTGGTCGGTGAAGACCTGGACGGGGTGTAGGGCACCAAGAAGATAGTGGCGCCAAGCTTCGAGAGCTCTCATGACAGCAAGAAGCACCTGATTGTAAATATCGTAATTTCGTTCAGCCGGGCTGAACGTCTGGGAAAGGTAAGCGCACGGTTGCCATTCGTGATTGGCGTTGCGCTGAAGAAGGACTCCTCCCGAAGCATATTTGGAGGCATCGGTGGAGATGGCGAAGGGAGCAGAGAGGTCGGGGAGTTGGAGAACTGGTTGGGCTGTAAAGATGCCCTTGAGTTCTTCGAAGGTGGCTTGGCAGGCGGCAGTCCAAGCCCATGGTTGGTTCTTCTTTGTGAGGTCGAGAAGGGGTCACGCAATGTCCGAGTAGTGGGGAACAAAGCGGCGGTAAAAGTTTGCGAAGCCGAGGAATGATCAGACATCGCGGACCTTGATTGGGATTGGCCAGTCTTTTAAACCGGCGACCTTGGTTGGATCCATAGCAAGGGATCCGGGTTTGATGACTAATCCGAGATAGTCAACCTCTCGTACATGGAACGTACATTTCTCGAGTTTGAGGTACAGGTCGAGTTCCTGCATTCGTTGGAGAACACGTCACACTCGCTCCTGGTGGACAGTTTCATCGTCGTCGGAGTAGATCAGGAGGTCATCCATATAGATGATAAGCCATCCCTCAGCGATCATGTCTCTAAAAGAATCTATCATAAACCGTTGGAATGTGGGAGGGGAATTGGTCATGCCGAAGAACATGACCGTGAGTTTGAAGAGTCTGCGATGGGTGATGAACGCAGCTTTCCACTGATCTCCTTCTTTAATGCGGACATTGTTGTACCCCCATCTAACGTCGAACTTGGTGAATAGTTTGGCGTCTTTGAGCTTGTCGATCAGCTCAGAGATAAGGGGAAGTGGGTATGCATCTCGAACTGTATGTTCGTTCAGGTACTGGTAGTCCTGACAGGGGCGGAGACTGCCGTCTTTCTTTTTGACGAAAAAGAACGGTGAGGCTTGGGGAGACTTGGAAGGCTGGATCTTTCCGGATGCGAGGTTTTTGTCGATGAATGCATCCACGGCCTTCTTTTCTTCGGCAGACAGGGGATAGAGTTTTCCAACCTTGGGAACGAAGGACTCCTTAAGGTTGATGGCGTGGTTGTAAGGTCGTGAGGGGGGAACGTGGTTGGTCGCTTCTTTGCTAAAAACAGAAGCGAAGGCGGAGTACTCGGGGGGTAAGGTTTTCTTAGGTTTGGCGAGCTCAGCCTGGATGGCTAGCTCGGTTGATAGGGTAATCTTTCGGATCTGTGCCATAGCCTCAGCGTTGGCAAAGCGGGATCCAAACCTTTGGATGCGGTAAATTTCGGCACGGTGGTGAGCTCGTACCGTGAAAGCCTCCTCGTCCTCAGTTTGACAATATCGGTGAAACCCGGAAAGTTCCTCGGGTTCAAGCACGGTTTCATGGGGAAGATTCTTCCGAGGTGAAGAAGTTGGAGAAGGACGGGAGGTTTTGGTGATAAACACTGTCCATTCATCACGTTGCGTCTTCTCGAGGAGAGAGGACTTATCCTTTGTCAGGGGAATGAGGACTCGGCTGGCGGCCCAGTCAATCGTGGGTTCAGTAGCACGGAGCCAAGGAAAACCGAGGATTACATTCTCCTTTCCTCCATTGATGACGTAGAAGGCAATCCGTTGGGTTACGCCTCCAATCTGGGTGAAGAGTACCGCTTCGAAGCGGCAAGTCGTGTTTAAGGAAGTGTCGGCGTTTCGAATGGCGAAAGGTTTATCGAGGGGGGAGATGGGGATGTCATGTCGTTTTACAAAGTCCCAGTCGATACAGTTGATCTGGGCTCCAGAGTCGAGGATAGCGGTGGTGTTGACGGCTTTTAGTGTAAGCGGTGAAACGATCAATTTGATTGGCAAATACAACGAGTTTCATTTCTTCGGCCTACTACTCGTGGAGGATACCGGCGTCGACGCGGTCCTCCTTACTAAAAATCCCGACTGAAGGCTTCCTCTCCCAGCCTCCGGATGGTTTCATCGTCGTGCACCTCCTCTATCATGCCTGATCCTTCAACAATGGCGACCTTAGGAGCACGGAAGGGGTTGGTGGTGTGCTGGTGGGGATTCTGGGGGCACTCCCGAGCCATATGACCCAATTGTTGGCATCGGAAACATCTCCCCTCCTTCCTATATTGGTCTCGTTCCTTGTTGGTGAGATGGGTAAGGCGATCAACGTCCATGGCGTTGGGATCGCGAATGGGGGTCGAGGTGCTTTTTGGGGTGACTGTGGGAGTGAAGACCGCATGGGTCCTCATACTGTGTTGCTTGGCCACAGCAGCGGCGAAGCGTTTCTGGGAGTAGAACTGGTCAATCTTCTTGTACCAGTTTTCTGGGGTCATGGGAACGGTATCGAGACCGTAGATTCAGTCCGAGAGCCAGGGGGGAATACCGGCACGGAGGTAATGGATGATAGTGGCGGCGTTGGTGGTGTTGTCGAGTTTGGCCTCGACGACCTTGAGTTTGAACTCGGCGAGGTACTTGGGCAAGTAGTCGTCCGAGCGGATGTGTGTGTTGGTGAGCCAGGTGGTAGCTTCGGCCTCAGCCTGTGTGTTAAGGAATGTCCCATTGAAGTCCGAGACGAAGTCTTTGAAGGTGCTGAAGGATCCGGCGTTCAGGGCGGTACGAGTGCAGACAGCTGCCCAGCTCTTGGCAGTGCCCTCAGTCATGAAGGAGAGGGCGAACCCGACCTTCTTGTCGTCATTGTTATAAAGGTCCTGGTTGATAAGGAGATAAGTCCTGACAGAGTTCAACCAGAACTCAGCAGTGGCAGAGGATCTGTTGTAAGACTTCGGCATGTTAAGCCGAAGTTCAGTGGGTTTCGTAGTCATGGTAACAGAGGGCGGTGGTACAGGGGGAATCAGGGTTCGTAGTGGGGACGGGGAACGGTGTCGAGGTATTTGTAGCTGAGAAGAAAGCTGTAGGGAAAGAGCAGAGATGTTGGCAGGTTCGAAGGCGGTGGGGGCAATGGGGAGGTTCAAGGATTCGAGGGGGTCAAGGTCTTCCTGAGGAGTAGCGGCTCGCTCAGGTTCGGAGTCAGAGGGTTCTGGGGGCGGTGCGCGCCAATGGCGACGACCGTGACGAGAGAACGGGTTTCGGGGGTTGATGGTGACGGTGGGAAGGCGCTGCTAGAGAGCAGGCCAAAGAGAAGCTAGTCTTTTGTTACACTTGGCACGGGTAGCAACGAGCGTAGACTTGAGAGCTTCGATGGTGGTTCAATGGTTCGAGGTGTCCGCGTATTGACGACGTAGTCAGTCAAACGGGTTCAATGTTAGGCCGCAAGGGAGAGGGCTTAGCTACTCCTCAAGGGTTCGGTGTACCAGCGGTGCTAGGGAACCAGCCGGGTCGGTGTGACGAGGGCGACCAAGCGAAGGCGAGGTCAGACGAGGTTCGATGTGATGAAGCTAAGATTCGAGTAAGACTAGCTTAAGGTACATGATACGGAAAGCGAGGTCTTATATACTCGTAAGTAAAGCGCATGGACCAAGCGGTGCGTAAGACGGAAAAGGGAATCGTACGATGAGAGAAAATCAGGAAAGGGAATCGGAGTCCGAGCCTGATCGGGCGTATCGTACACAGGATGACAAGAGGAAATGGAAATGAAAAGGAAGTCTGAGTTGGATCGGACAAGGCATAAGCACGTATGACAAGTGTCCCATAGGATCGGGTGTACACGTACGAAGAAAAGAGTAAACATCCGGTTGGGCGGATGCGACAGTGTCTGTCGTGAGAAAAAGGAAAAAGAAATAGTGTCCGTCGAGAGTAAAGGGCGAAACATAACACCAACACACAATAAAGAACGCCTACCCCCTTCCCCTGATCTCCGAGCTTCTCGATCAACTAAAGAACTCTACGATCTTCACCAAATTCGACGTACGATGGGGATACAATAACGTTCAGATAAAAGAAGGGGATGAATGGAAAGCAGCGTTCATCACCCCGTTCGGCCTCTTCGAACCCACAGTGATGTTCTTTGGGCTTTGCAACTCCCCTCCTACATTCCAAGCCCTAATGGATGACATTTTCCGAGACATGGTTGCCAAGGGGTGGTTGTTGATCTATATGGACGACCTTATCATTCACACAAACGGAGACCAAGGAATCCATCACCAATGAACGCGTCAAGTCCTCCAAAGAATGAGGGAACATAAACTATTCCTCAAACTCTCCAAGTGTTTCTTCGACGTCAATGAGGTGGAATACCTAGGAATGATTATTCACCCAGGGGAAATTACTCTAGATCCAGTCAAACTGAAGGCCATTCAGGAATGGATTCCTCCACGGTCCGTCAAAGCCGTCCGATCTTTCTTGGGATTTTGCAACTTCTATCGCAAATTCATCCCTAACTTCTCTGAAATCTGCCGACCTCTTCACGACCTCACTAAGAAAGGGACGGCGTGGGACTGGACGGACTCGTGCCAATGAGCTTTCATAGCGTTAAAAATGGCCTTCTGCACCCGACCGGTCCTTCAACTTCCGAAGGTAGAACATCCGTTCTTTGTCATGACTGACGCCTCCTTAGTCGCATGCGGCGCAGTCCTCATGCAGAAAGATACTAATGGGGACCTTCACCCCACGGCCTATTTCTCCAAGACCTTCTCCCCTGAAGAACGGAACTATGACATCTACAATTGTGAGCTACTCGCAGTTATCCGTGCTTTGGAAGAATGGCGGAATTACCTCACAGGAACCCAACATCCGGTAACAATTCTCACCGATCACAAGAACCTCACCTACTTCCGCCAGCCCCAAAAACTCTTGCGACGGCAGGCCTGATGGATGTTGTTCTTGCAGGATTTTGACCTGATGTTCAAACATTTACCTGGGGCAGGTATGGCGCCCGCCAACGCTCTCTCCCGAACCTCCAACGAGGACACGGTCTTGGATAACACTAATGTCACCCTTCTCCCGGAGGAACAGTTTGTCCGCACTATCGACTTCGCACTGCAGGAAAAGATCACCCGATCCACCCCCTCTGACCCCTTTGTTGTCGACACACTGGCAGCATTGGCTGAGGATAAATCCATCTTTCCACGTGTCTGCCCTTCCGACTGGTGTTTCGATGGTGGATTACTCTATTATCAGGGCCGACTTTATATTCCGGAACCAGCCTGCTGGGAGCTGGTCCATTCCATCCACACATCCGGAGCGGGTGGGCATGCTGGCTTTTTCCAACTTTTACACCTGTTACAACGCGATTATTGGTGGCCGGGACTTTCTGGTTTCGTGCGAAAATACATCTTGGGCTGCGCCACTTGCCAAGCCTCCAAGGTTCTCACACACCCGACGATTCCACCAGCAAACCCCATTCCCAGCACTGCCACACGCCCCTTTCAGGTGATTTCTGTCGATCTCATCACTGATCTTCCCCTGTCTGCCGGATTTGATTCTGTCATGGTCGTGGTCGACCACGGCCTTACGAAGGGGGTAATTTTCACCCCGTGTACCAAAAGCATCGACGCCAAGGGCATAGCCTCTCTCTTCTTTCAGAAAGTGTTCCCTCGCTTCGGTCTGCATGACAAATGCATCTCCGATTGAGGACCCCAATTTGCCTCCGCATTTGCTAGAGAACTTGCCCGACTCCTAGAATACGACACAGCTCTTTCCACCGCTTACCACCCGCAAACCGACAGGGAAACCGAATGCGTAAACCAAGAGCTCAAAACCTATCTCCGAATCTTCTGCCAAGGCAACCCTCACATTTGGGCCAAACTCCTCCCCATGGCCGAATTCTCCCACAACGCCGCTGTGCATTCCATCACCAAACAGACCCCATTTTCTCTCATGATGGGATATGAACCCCGTGCCTACCCCTCTCTCGGAAAAACCTTCCTCCCCGCCCTGGAGGAACGCCTCACCCTGCTAAAACAGGCCCAGGAGGAAGCACAGCACGCTCATCATGTAGCCAGGCAACAGATGGCTGCACGAGTCCAATCAAAATTCAAACCCTGGAAAGCAGGCAATAAGGTCTGGCTGGATAACAGGAATCTCCAAATGCGGTATGCCTCTTGCAAACTGGCTCCCCAACAGGAAGGACCATTTGAAATAGAACGGGTAATCTCCCCCGTGGTCTACCGCTTGCGGCTACCTCCCACCTGGAAGGTACACCCCATGTTCCATGCCTCCTTACTCTCCCCATATCGAGAGACTGCAGAGCACGGCCCCAATTTCATCAATCCGCCACCCGATGTCATTGCAGGAGAAGACCAGTACGAGGTCCAACAAATCCTAAGCCATTGAGGCACCGCAGGCCGAAGGCAGTACCTAGTCTCCTGGAAGGGGTATTCCGCAGCAGAGAACACCTGGGAACCGGAACGGAACCTAATCGGGGCACAACGACTACTAAATGCATATAAAGCAGCTCGTCCCAAGGAATTCCCCCAACCAGCCGACGAAGACACCCCAGCTAGAGGAGAAAACCCTACAATACAAATAGTTACAATGTTTTCTCTTCCTCCGATTCCAACCCCCGCCTTCGTCCTCCTCCTCCTTTATTTCGCCTTCATCTTCTTTCCCCTTTTTCTTTTGGGCCTTTGTGTCTGGGACTCCCACAGGCACATCATCAGTCTCCAGAACGACATGCGCTATGCCATCACTGTTTCCGCTCCGCCGCAACCAGCTCCCCCCGCTGATCACGACCTCCCTGATCCTACCCAGCCACAGGAATTACCCCAGGCCACATGGACCTGGGGTTTTTCGGTGACGTTTCCAGGGGAGGACTCCACCAACGGGGGCTGGACCGGCAATGCCAATCCAGGGTGGTGAGTCCGAAGACGCAGCCCGCATTCATAAGGAACTCTTCGCTTCGATCCCCAATAGATATTTTGAAACTTTCTTTGCCTCCACTCGAGCAGGCACTTTATATTTCATCCCGTTTCACCTTTGACCTTCTCAATTAACCTTCCAAAAGCTCTCTTATATTCCTTCTTTCCTTCCCACTGCCAAACCCAGGATTTAGAATGGCAGACCCTGTTATTCCCCCATCATTAGAAGATTGACCCCTGCTTCGATTAGACCATCTCACTGATTCCCACATGATGGGATTCATCTTTGATCTCCTGGACTCCCCTGATGCCGTGTTCGCTCTGGAACAAGTCATTCGTCGAGAGAATGACATCTTTCTCCCATTACTTCTTCGCCTGTATTCATTCTATATTCATTCACGACGGCTCACAGTGGATCTCCTAGCCTCTTCTCGAACGATTGAGGAATTGGGACTTCCCCATCGGATCTCTTCGGCAAACAGTCTCCATCATCTTGGTCGGGCGAGGACCATCCTCTTTGAGCTTTTCAAAGCAGCAGGGCTAATACCATTGATCTATCGTCTTCCCGAGGATGTCTACCTCACCATTCTCTGAATTCATCTGGCCCTCCTCTCCGACGACGAGTACCGGGAGTACTACCATCGAGACCAACCTGTCAGTGAGATGGCTTCCCCCAGACACTCCCGACTCGACTCTCCAGCACCTGTTGTATCACACCTGGTATCACCGGAACCCGTACCCATTCCGCCGCCGACAGTTAACTTCACCACTCTCATCCCAACCACTCCGCCGACCAACCCCCTTCCCACAGCAGAGGTACCTGCCAGACCATGCCAAAGCCGATCCACCTGCACCCGAGCTATTAGAATCAGGCTGGGATCAACCGCAGATAGTGAAACGGGGGGTAGGACCAGTGAGGACGACTCACCGACCGTCACGCCAGCATGGAGGAGAAGGGCAGCATGCCACCGATGCGGATTGCTCAACCATTACCGGGTTGACTGCGTCTACTACTCTTGCCCCTTTTGCCATACCTCCGCTCCAGGGTATCCCCAATACACGTGCCCCCTACGTCTCTGTACCACTTGTGGAGCCTCTGGACATGTGGCCGCTGCCTGTACCCGAAGCAACCCCTATAATGGACACACCATCAAACTGTCTCCATCCCAGCCTGAGACATCAGCCATTTCATCCGTCTCCTCTCAGGAATTCTGAGACGGTGTCTCAGAGCTACACCGGGGGTAATGTTACGGTAAACTACAGGCTGGCTCAATCTGCCGCAGCATTCATCGGAGCGCACATCAGAGAGATCCTTCCCACGTAATATGTCGATGATTCCCTCCTCCCCCAGAACTCGGAAGATGCGGCAATCCCCCTCAATGAGGAAACCCTGCCGTTGTACCTTGATCTGCTGTCCATCCTGTGAGCCCGCCTTCCCCATTTGTACTTATACTATATCTGGATGTTATCACTCCTACGGCATGTCTCTCATCATGCCGCGTTTTCCCAACTACCATATTGAGTAACTCCAACTACCATAGACGGTACTACCACATCCAGTTGGTACAGCAATGCTCAAGTATTTATATGAGTCCATGTACAGTATTTTTCCCTAGCTAGTTCTGCGCAATCTACGTGTAGTTGCTAGCCATCCACGAGTCCCTTAACAAAGGGGTAGTGAGACCTGGATCTCTATTAGTCTCGCGCTACTATAGAAAGCACGCTCGACAGCTGGGAACTACATGTACGCGTAACATCATTAGGTGGGTCTGTGATTCCACATATCAACAATGTAGTTAGTTGAACAGGTTCTGGGTAAGGCTGCAAGGGAGAGGGCTTAGCTACTCCTCAAGGGTTCGGTGTACCGACTATGCTAGGGAGCAAGTCGGGTCAATGTGTTGAGGAGGACCAAGCAAAGGTGAGGTCCAATGAGGTTCAAGGAAATGAAGCTAAGATTTGAGTAAGACTAGCTTAGAGTACATGGTATGAAAAGTGAGGTCTTATATACTCGAGGGTATCACACACGGACCAAGCTGTACATAAGAAGAAAAAGGAAATTGTATGAGGAAGAGAATCAAGAAAGGGAATCAGAGTCTGAGCCCGATTGGGTGTTATGGTACAATATGGGCTTACCCAATCCACGTCAGTATTCTCTAGTCCTCCCCTCAACACAGTATTCCCATCGTTACACGTGGACAACTCTCTCCCTTTCCTTAATCCGTTGAACATGGAAATTCCCCTCAATGAAGAAACCTTGCTGCTATACCTAGACTTGTTAACCATCCTGTGAGCCTGCCTTTCTTATTTGTAACACTTCTACATTCGGACATTACCACTCCCACGGCATGTCTTTCATCATGCCATGTTTCCCCTACTCCCATATCGAGTAACTCCAACTACTATAGATGGTACTACTGTATCCAGTTGGTATAGCAATGTTCAAGTATTTATACGAGTCCATGTACAGTACTTTTCCCTAGCTAGTTCTACGCAATCTATGTGTAGTTGCTAGTTATCCACAAGTCCTTTTGTGAAAGGATAGTGAGACCGGGATCTCTATTAGCCTCACGCTGCTATAGAAAGTGTGCTCGACAGCTAGGAACTACGTGTACGCATAACAAAA
>JBBPMG010000998.1:0-10504 GCA_038090195.1 Boletellus deceptivus | reverse complement strand
CTGGTGATAGGGTATGAAGTCATAGGGGTTTAACCCTGGGTCTAGGGATGTGGTATGGTGGTCTAGACTACCACCTGTGTACCATGAGGCACTATGAGTCAGAGTGACTCAGACTGGTTCTGGACTCATTCTATGAGCCATGAGGATGTCCTAGACCTGCTAAGACCGAATGGGAAATAGCTAACCATTGGTTAACGAATATAATGAATGTACCCATAGAAAACCCATAGAATATTCAAATGAAGTCAGAAAAATATAGAAAAATACTAGAAAAATGCGGAAAACTATGTAGAAAAATAGGAGAGTGTAACAGATGGGAATACTGAGGAATGAAGGGAACTGGCAAGTGTAGCTGTTGACTGGGTTAGCTCATAGTGTACCATAACATTACCCCCGGTGTTGCTCTGAGACACTGACTCAGAAATCCTTGGAGGAGATGGATGAAGGGGTAGGTAGTCCATCCATGGGGGAGTGTGAAGTGGCAGTGGTTCTGTTATAGGGGTTCATCTGGATACAGGCTGCTGCCACATGTCCTAATCCTCCACACGTAGTACAGAGGTGGAGGGGACAGGTGTATTGCGGATGTCCTGGAGCAGAGGTGTAGCAAAAGAGGCAGGAGTTGTAGACACAGTCAACTCAATAGTGGTTGAGCAATCCACAACAGTGGCATGCCACCCTCCTCCTATGTGCCAGAATGATAGTTGGTGAGTTGTCCTCACTGGTCTGGTTCCCTGTCTCATTATCTGAGGTCTGTCCCAGTCAAATTCGAAGAGCTTGGGCATAGGTGGATCGGCTTCTGTGTGGTCTGGGAGATACCTGTGTTGTAGGAGCAGGGTTGGGTGGTAGAGTGGAAGGGATGAGAGTGGCGAAGTTGATTGCCAGCAGCAGAATGGGTATGGGTTGCGGTGATACTGAGTGTGGTAAGACAGAAACTGGGGAGCCATGTGTGGAGTGTCTGGTCTGGTCCACCTCACTGGAGGAGTGGTCCTACCAGTAGTATTCTCAATACTTGTCATCGGAGAGGAGGGCAAGACAAATTCAGAGAATGGGAAGGTAGACATCCTTGGGAAGACAATATATCAACGGTATTAGTCCTGCGGCCTCGAATAGCTCAAAGAAGGTGGTACAGGCTCTCCCCAAGTGGTGGAGGCTATTGGAGGTGGTAATCTGGTGGGGGAGTCCCAATTCCTCAATGGTTTAGGAAGAGGCTAGTAGATCCACAGTAAGCCTGTGAGAATGAATATAAAAAGAGTAGAGTCTAAGTAAGAGCAGAAGAAAGACATCATTTTCTTGGCGAATTACTTGTTCCAATGCAAAGACAGCATCTGGAGAGTCCAGAAGATTGAAGATGAATCCCATCATGTGAGAGTCGGTGAGCCAATCCAGATGGAGTAGGAGACAATCTTCTAAAGAAGGAGGAATAGAAGGATCTGCCATTCTAGATTTGAGGTTTGGCAGTAGGGTGAAAAGAAGGATGGTAGGGAATATTCTGAAAGGTTAACTGGGAAGGATGAAGTCTAAATGGGATGAAATAAAGGGTGCCTGCTCTAGTCAAGGCAAAGGACATTTCAAAGTAATGATTTGGGAAATCAAGGAATAATTCTGAATAAACATGGGCCATGTCTTCATCAACTGGTTGAGGGAAAATCCTTGGGGCAAGCAGCTTTATATGCATTTAGTAGTTGGCATGCCCCTGTTAGGTTCTGTTCCAGTTCCCAGGTGTTTTCTGCTATGGAATACCCTTTCCAGGAGACCAGGTACTGCCTTTGGCCTGTGGTACCTTGATGGCTTAGGATTTGTTGGACTTCATACTGGTCTTCTCCTGTGATGACATCAGATAGTGGGTTAATGAAGTTGGGGCTGTGCTCTGCAGTTTCTTGATATGGGGAAAGCAAGGAGGTGTGGAACACAGGATGTACCTTCCAGGTGGGAGGAAGCCACAATTGGTAGACCACAGGAGAGATAACCCTTTCTATTTCAAACAGGCCTTCCCGTTGGAGGGCCAGTTTGCAGGAGGCATACCTCATTTGGAGGTTCTTGTTATCTAACCACACCTTGTCACCAACTTTCCAGGGCCTGAATTTTGATCAGACTTGTTCTGCCATCTGTTGCCTGGCTATGTGATGGGTGTGCTGTGCTTCCTCTTGAGCCTTTTTTAGGAGAGTGAGTTGTTCTTCCAAAGCAGGGAGGAAGGTTTTCCCAAGGGAGGGGTAAGCATGGGGTTCATATCCCATCATGAGAGAGAAAGGGGTTTGTTTGGTGATGGAATATACTGCAGTGTTGTGGGAGAACTCAGCCATTGGGAGGAGTTCTGACCACATGTGTGGGTTTCCTTGGCAGAAGATGCGTAAGTAGGTCTCCAATTCCTGGTTTACTTGTTTGGTTTCTCCGTCAGTTTGTGGATGATAGGTGGTGGAAAGAGCAACATCATATTCCAAGAGTCAGGTGAGTTCCCTCACAAAAGCGGAGGTGAATTGGGAGCCCCAGTCAGAGATACATTTGTCATGTAGTCTGAATTGGGAGAAGACTTTCTGGAAAAATAAGGAGGCAATGCCCTTGGCATTGATGTTTTTGGTGCATGGGGTGAAAATTACCCTCTTTGTAAGGCCATGGTTGACCACAACCATGATGGAATCAAAGCTGGTGGATAGAGGGAGATCGGTGATGAGATCGACAGAAACAGACTGAAATGGATGGGTAGCGGTGCTGGTAATGGGATTAGTTGGTGGGGTGGTCAGGTGTGTGAGAACTTTTGATACTTGACAGGTAGCACAGCTGGAGATGTATTTTTGCACAAAACTGGAAAGTCCTGGCCACCAATAGTCATGCTGTAACAAGTGTAAGAGCTGGAAGAAGCCAGCATGCCCCCCTGCACTGGAGGTATGGATGGAGTGAACTAAATCCCATCATGCAGGTTCGGGAACATAAAGCCATCCTTTGAAGTAGAGTGACCCATTGTTGAAATGCCAGTTGGTGGGAGAAATGTGGGGAAGGATGGACCGATCATCAGCTAAGGCTGTGAGTGTGTCGACGACAAAAGGGTCAGAAAGGGTGGACTGAGTGATCTTATCTTGGAGGGCAAGGTCCAATACATGAACGAAATGTTCCACAGAGAGCAGGGTAACATCAGTGTTGTCTGACTCTATATTTTTGACAGAAGAATGGGAAAGTGCATTGGCAGGCACCATGCCTGATCCTGGAATGTGTTTGAAAGTAAGGTTGAAATCCTGCAGAAATAACATCCAATACGCTTGTTATTGAGATAGTTTTTGGGGCTGGCAGAAGTAGGTGAGATTCTTATGATCTGTTAGGATAGTCACCTGATGTTGTGTTCTGGTAAGGTAATTCCACCATTCCTCCAGAGCTTGAATAACTGCAAGCAGTTTGTGATCATAGATGTCATAATTTTGTTCTTCCAGAGAGAAGGTCTTGGAGAAGTAAGTGGTTGGATGAAGATCTCCATTAGCATCTTTCTGCATGAGGACAGCTCTACATGCCATCAGGGAAGCATTGATCATAACAAAGAACAGGTTTTCGACTTTCGGAAGCTGGAGAATTGGCCGGGTACAGAAGGCTTTCTGTAATGTGAGAAAGGCCCCTTGGCAGGAATCCGTCCAGATCCAGGTGGCTCCTTTCTTTGTAAGGTTGTACAGAGGTCTGCAAATCTTGGAGAAATTGGGGATGAATTTCCGATAGAAGTTGCAGAACCCCAGGAAGGAACAGACAGCTTTTACTGATTATGGGGGTGTTCCCTCACTGATAGCTTTTAGCTTGACTGGATCAAGCATGATGTGCCCAGGGTGAATGATCATTTCTAGGTATTCAACTTCGTTGACATCAAAGAAACACTTTGAGAGTTTAGGAACAAATTGTATTCCCTCATTCTCTGTAGTACTTGTCGTGTCCACTGGTGATGGAGTGCTAGGTCACTGTCAGTATGGATGATGAGGTCATCCATGTAGATCAATAGCCATCCTTCCATCACCATATCTCGAAATATGTTGTCCATGAGGGCTTGGAACATTGGAGGGGAATTGCAAAGGCCAAAGAACATGACTGTGGGCTCAAAAAGGCCAAAGGGGGTGATAAACACGGCTTTCCACTTGTCGCCCTCTTTGATTTAGACATTGTTGTATCCCCATCATATGTCAAATTTGGTAAAGATGGTGGAGTTCTTTAGTTGATCGATCAGTTCTGAAATCAAGGGGAGTGGATAGGTGTTTTTGACAGTATGTTGATTGAGGTATTGGTAGTCTTGACAGGGATGTAATCCTCCATCTTTTTTTGACATGAAAAAGAAAGGAGAAGCTTGTGGGGACTTAGAAGGTTGTATTTTCCCCAATGCAAGATGTTTGTCCACAAATTCTTTACACGCTGCTAATTCTTTTGGGTTCAGTGGGTATGCTTTTGCCACCTTGGGTAAGAAGTCATGCATGATGTCTATAGTGTGGTCATAGGGGTGTTTTGGTGGTAATTCTCCCTTTGTTGGTTCACCAAATACATCCGAGTAATGTTGGAATTCTTTTGGCAAATCCGTACTTGTTGTTTTCTCCTTTCATGCCAGTTCAGTAGAAAGAGTGGTTTGAGCAATAGAAAGATGATTGAGTTCCAGGTATCTCACAAGATATCATTGCTCTATTGGATCACTTTGAGGTTTAGTGATGGATGGGATAAACACCTTCCCAGTTCCCCAGTTGATATGAGGATTGACTTGTTGAAGCCAGGTAATCCTGAGGATCAATTGCTCTTTTCTGCAGTCGAGGACCAGGAAAGTTCTGGATTCCTCTTGTTCTGCGATTCATAGAGTCAGGGTTACTGAGTGTTGGATAAGACCTCCTTGGTTATTAGAACTGTCAACATTGTTTGTGATATATGGTTGAAGGAGTTGATCCATTCTCCATCTATTTGCTTTGACTATGTATTTATGAATAAAGCATCCGGTGGCCCTGCTGTTGACCAGGGCTGTGACGTCAATGGGTTTTTGTGATTCAGATTTGTACAATTGAACTGGGAGTTTGATTGCTCTAGAGTTTGTTCCTAGTACAAAAACGGGTGCAAGATCTATCGGAGGAGTAGCCATTGACTCTACCCTCCTTGTTAAAAATCCTGTTCTATCATGGTTGCTCAGACTTCCTGCTCTTCTTCCAGAGTCATACAGACTTTAAGGATCCAGAGAAGCTCATTTCGAGAGAGGTCACTGTTCTGGTGAATTCTCCTAAGGCATCAGTGTCTACAGTGGCCACAGTGGTCTGGGGTTGTTGATTTTGGGGGGTTCCTGTGGATCAAGATCCTTCTCCTTTCTTATGGTTGTTGGAGCGACAGCCTACACGATGGCACATGAAGCATTTATTATTCTTCATGTGTTCCACTCTTTCTGTGGGGGAGAGTCAAATGGAGTTGATATCCATAGTGTTTGGATCATGAGTAGGGGTAGTCCAGGCTGTCGAGGTGAATGGGAGGTAGTGAGTTCATTCCCAGATCTTCTTAAACCTTTGGAAGTTCTTGTCAAAGGTGTAAGCTCTCTTGATCCAATCTTTCCAAGTTTCTGGTTGAGGGTTGAGTGTGGCCATTGCATTGGCCAGTTTCCCATCTACTCCTCTCCTTAGGACATTGATGAGGATATCATTGTGCCCCACATCTAACCTGCTCCTGTAAGCTTGTAGTTCAAATGCTGAGGTGTAGGTGTCAAAGTTTCCTCATTTAAGTCGTAGAGGAATGTTCTTTTCCTCAGTGTCTGGAAATTCGCTCTGTTTCAAATCATAAATGACATTTCAAGCTCACTCCTTTTGTCCAGATGGAACAAAGGCAGCTCAAAAGGCTGTGAGGAAGTTGTCATAGGTGGAGTCTGGGGCTCAGTTATACCAACTTTCTGCGAATGCTGCGCCCCTTCCTTTCATTAGCTTGTTAAGACAAGTGAGGATCATTACTGGTTCGTCTTTCTTGTAGATGTGGTCATTGATCATGAAGTATGCATTCATGGACATAATCCATCTCTCAGTGTCCTCTGGTTGTCCACTAAAATCTCTGGGAAGGGCTGCATGAAGCTCTCCTTTCTTTTCTGTTTGGTTTGCTGTGATGTCAGCCATTTCTTTGTTGCTATCAGTTCTTTCTGATACTGCAGGTTCTACTCTAATGAGAGGAGAGGGTAATGGTGATGGGACAGTCGGTTCTGCTGTTGTCACAATGGGTCCTGCTGGACAGGGGCTAACAATGAGGAGGAAGGTCGTCTCCTTCTTACTGGGTTCATGGCAGGGGAAGGTCTTCCTGCAATACATCACAAAATCAGCAAGGCACTCTGGTATGGGTTTTCATATGGTAACGGCTGATTCGGCTGAGACAGAGTTCCTTTGTCTTCCATGTAGAACACTTCTTTGTGTTCTTCGTCTGATCCTCTGGGTGCGCAGTATGATGTGGTGTTGGCAGGTAGGACCCTACTGCTAGGAAGCAGGGGTCTAGGGATGAGCTAGTTCTTTTGTTATGCATACGTGTAGTCCTAGCTGTTGAGCACACTTCAATAGTAGTGCGAGACTAATAGAGATCTGGTTCTCACTATCCTTCTGTGGAGGGACTCATGGATGGCCAGCAACTACACGTAGATTGCATAGAACTAGCTGAGGAAAAGTACTGTATATGGACTCATATAAATACTCAAGCATTGCTGTACCAACTGGATGTGGTAGTACTGCCTATAGTAGTTGGAGTTACTCAATATGGGAGTGGAGGAAACGTAGCATGATGAAAGATGCACTGTGGGAGTGGTAATGTCTGGATGTGGAAGTGTAACAACTATTGTACAAATAAGGAAGGTGAGCTCACAGGATGGTTAACAGATCAAGGTATAGCGACAAGGTTTCCTCATTGAGGGGAATCACCGCATCTAAGGGGTTTAGGGAAAGGAAAGAGTCATCTGTATATACCGATGGGAATACTGAGGAATGAAGGGAACTGGCAAGTGTAGCCATCAACTGGGTTAGCCCATAGTGTATCATAACAGCAGCAATGATGTCTAATATGTGGTCAAGCTTGTCTTCAGGAATGACAACATGCATATTTGTTGTACTGACTCTGTGAGGTGTGGAAGGGGCAGGTAGTCAGAGTTGCAAGCAGTCTTTTGCTGGGCAATGAAGTCACAATGGAGAGGGGGCTGGTGTGAGAGCAGGATGATAAGGATGGGCTTGTGGAATGCTGAGGGAGAGTGACTGATTGGTGTGTGATCCCAGTGTGAAAGAAAGTAGTGGGTGTTACGGTACACTATGGGCTTACCCAGTCTGTGGCCACGTTCTCTAACTCATCCCTCTCCACCACCTTCCCATCAGACTATGTGGACAACTTGCTTCCATCCCAGAACCCATTAGATGCGGTAATCCCTCTCAATGAGGAAACCCTGCCATTATACCTCAATCTGTTAAGCATCCTGTGAGCTCACCTTCCTTATTTGTACTTCTACTGTTACACTTCCACATTTGAATGTTACCACTCCCACGACGTGTCTCTCATCATGCCGTGTTTCTCCAACTCCCATATCAAGTAACTCCAACTACTATAGACGGTACTACCACATCCAGTTGGTACAGCAATGCTCAAGTATTTATACGAGTCCATGTACAGTACTTCTCCCCAGCTAGTTCTATGCAATCTACGTGTAGTTTCTAGTCATTCCACGACTCCCTTCATGAAGGGATAGTGAGGCCAGGATTTCTATTAGTCTTGTGCTACTATCGAAGCATGCTCGACAGCTAGGACTATGCGTATGCGTAACAAAAGAACTAGCTCGTCCCTAGACCCCTGCTTTTCAGCAGAAGGGTTGGACCCATCAACATCACGTCTTACCACACCCCAAAGGGATCAGACAAAGAACCCAAAGAAGTGTTCTACACTGAGGATGAAGGAACCCTGTCTCAGTTGACCCAGCCATTGCTATATGAAAACCTATACCAGAGTGCCTCGCCAATTTTGCAACGCATCACAGGAAAACCTTCCCCTGCCGTGAACCCATTCACAAGAAGGAGACAACCTTCCTCCTTGCTATTAGCCCCTGTTCAGCCAGCAGGACCAATCATAACCACAGCGGAACCAACCGCCCCATCACCATTACCTTCTCCACTTATCCAAGTAGAACCAGCAGTGTCCGAGACATCCAACAGTGACGAAGAAATGGCTGACGCTGCTGCAAACCAAACCAAGAAGAAGGGAGAGCTCCATGCGGCCCTCCCTAGAGACTTTAGCGGACAACCAGAGGACGCTGAGAGATGGATCATGTCCATGAATGCATACTTTGCAATCAACAAGCACATCTATAAGAAAGATGAGCCAGTAATGATCCTCATGTGTCTTAACAAGCTCATGAAAGGAAGAGGAGCCGCTTTTGCAGAAAGCTGGTACAACTGAGCCCCAGACTCCACCTATGACGCCTTCTTAGCTGCATTCTATACTGCCTTCATCCCCTCAGGACAGAAGGAATGGGCCAGGAATGTCATCTACGACCTAAGGCAAAGCGATTTCCTGGATACCGAGGAAAAGAACATACCCCAGAGGCTCAAATGAGGGAACTTTGATTCTTACGCTTTAGCTTTTGAATTACAAGCCTACCGAAGTGGACTCGATAGCGGACACGATGATATACTTATCGACGTCCTAAGGAGAGGAGTAGATGGAAAGCTTGCCAACGTGATGGCAACACTTAACCCCCAACCAGAGACTTGGAAAGACTGGGTCAAGAGGGCCCATGTCTTTGATGAGAACTTCAGAAGGCTTAGAAAGATCAGGGAGTGGACCCACTACCTCCCATTTGCAGCTAAGGCAACTCCTACTCGAGACCCAAATGCTATGGACATCAACTCTGTTCAACTCTCCCCCACTGAACGGGCAGAGCATATGAAGAACAACAAATGTTTCATATGCCATCGAGTGGGATGTCACTCTAACAATCACAAGAAAGGAGGAGGATCCAGACCCACTGGGAAAAGCCCCTACCAACGCCCTCAGACCACGGTTGCAGCTGTAGAAACTGATGCTTTGGGAGAGTTTATCCAGAGCAGTGATCTTTCCAGAAATGAACTTCTCAGAATTCTAAAAGTCTGCACAACCCCTGAAGAAGAACAAGAGGTCCACACAACCACAATCGAACAGGATTTTTAAAAAGGGGGGTAGAATCAATGGCTATGCCTCCTATAGATCTCGTGCCCATCTTTGTACTAGGAACAAACTCCAGAGCAATAAAACTCCCAGTTCAATTGTATGAATCAGACACACAAAAATCCATTGACGTAAAAGCCCTTATCGACAGTGGGGCTATGGGATGTTTCATCCACAAACATCTTGTTTGAGCAAACGGGTGGAAAATGAACAGACTTCCACAACCCTTTATTGCAAATAACGTGGATGGATCAAACAACCAGGGAGGCCTCATTCGGCATTTGGTCACTCTCACCCTCCACATCACAGAACAAGAAGAACCAAGAAATTTTCTGGTCATTGACTGTGGAAAGGAGCAGTTAATCCTTGGGATTACCTGGCTACAGGAGGTAAATCCATGCATCAATTGGGAAACTAGCGTAGTTTCCATTCTGACAATCCGAGTTCAACGAACGGACCCTATTGAACAATGGTACCTTATGAGGTATCTAGAATTGGACCACCTTTCTATTGCCAGAACTACCCTCTCCACTGAGTTAGCACAAAGGGCGAACACAGCAAGCTCCAAGTTACCCGCGGAGTTCCAACAATATGAGGATGTATTTGGGGAACCCACAAAAGGAGAATTGCCTCCAAAATGACCCTATGACCATGCTATAGATGTCACGCGTGACTTCTTACCCAAGGTGGCCAAGGCATACCCATTGAATCCAAAAGAACTGGCTGCATGTAGGGATTTCATAGACGAACACCTCGCATCCGGAAAAATATGACCTTCCAAATCACCACAAGCCTCCCCCTTTTTTTTTGTGTCAAAAAAAGATGGAGGACTGCGCCCCTGCCAAGACTATCACTATCTCAACCAACACACCATCAAAAACGCTTACCCCCTCCCTCTGATCTCGGAGTTAATCGATCAGTTAAAGAACTCCACAATCTTCACCAAATTCAATGTACAATGGGGGTACAACAATGTAAGGATCAAAGAGGGGGACAAATGGAAAGCTGCATTCATCACTCCATTCGGCCTTTTTGAACCAACGGTGATGTTCTTCAGGCTCTGCAATTCCCCTCCCACATTCCAAGCCTTGATGGACGACATCTTTCAGGATATGGTTATGGAAGGGTGGCTGCTGATCTATATGGATGACCTTATTATCCACACAAATGGAGATCTGGAACTCCATCACCAACAAACACGTTGGGTACTGTACAGAATGAGGGAACACAAACTATTCCTCAAACTCACCAAATGCTTTTTCGACGTCACAGAAGTCGAATATCTGGGAATGATCATTCGCCCAGGGCATATCACCTTAGATCTGGTTAAATTGAAAGCCATTCAAGAGTGGACCCCTCCACAATCTGT
>JBBPMG010000997.1:0-10510 GCA_038090195.1 Boletellus deceptivus | reverse complement strand
GTGTTTCCCCCATTCCCATATTGAGTAACTCCAACTACCATAGGCAGTACTACTGCATTCTGTTGGTACAGCAATGCTCAAGTATTTATATGAGTCCATGTACAATACTTTTCCCCAGCTAGTTCTATGCAATCTATGTGTAGTGACTTAGCCATCCACGAGTCCACCTAAGGGAGGATAGTGAGACCAGATCTCTAATAGTCTTGCACTACTATTGAAGTGTGCTTGACAGCTAGGAACTACACATATGCATAACAAAAGAACTAGCTTGTCCCTCAACCCCTGCTATTCAGCAGAAGGGTCCGAACCCTTGACATCATATTGTACCACACCCCTAGGGGAGATGAAGAACATGAAGAAGTGTTCTATATGGAGGATGAAGGAACCCTGTCCCAAGAAAATAGGCCGTTGCCTTACAAGAACCCCTATCAGACTGCATCACCAATATTGCAACACATTGCAGGATGACCCTCCCCTGCTGTGAATCCAGTAAGAAGGAGAAGACCTTCCTCCTCATTGCTAGCCCCGGTACAGCCAGCAGTACCCGTTGTAACCACAGTGGAACCAACCCAGCCCTCACTGTTACCCTCACCCCAAATATATATCCAACCACCCACCTCTGAATCTTTGGAACTCTCTGATCATAATGAAGAAATGGCTGATGTAGCCCATGAAAATAAAGATGAAAGAAAGGGGGAACTTTGTGCTGCCCTCCCTGGAGATTTCAATGGACAACTGGAAGACACAGAAAGATGGATCATGTTGATGAATGCCTACTTTGTGATCAACGACCATATCTACAAGAAGGATGAACCCACAATGATCTTAACTTGCCTTAATAAACTCACCAAGAGAAGAGGGGCAGTGTTTGTTGAAAGCTGGTACAATTGAGCCCCTGACTTGACTTATGATGATTTCCTTGTGGCCTTTCGAGCAGCCTTTGTCCTGTCTGGGCTAAAGGAACAAGCTAGGAATACTATCTATGATCTAAAGCAAAGTGATTCCCTGGACACCGAGGAAAAGAATATTCTCCAACGATTGAAAAGAGGAAATTTTGACTCCTACGCCTCAGCATTCAAACTACAGGCCTATCAAAGTGGTCTAGACTCAGGACATGACAAAATCCTCATTGATGTCTTATGAAGGGGGGTAGATGGAAAGCTAGCCAATGTGATGGCTACTCTTAACCCTCAACCAGAAACCTGGAAGGATTGGATCAAACGAGCCCATACCTTTGATGAGAACTTTAGAAGGCTCAAGAAAATTAGAGAATGAACCCACTACCTCCTGTTCATTTCCTCCACCCAATCCACCCCTGTGCGGGATCCAAATGCTATGGACATAGACACAGTCAGACTATCCTCCACAGAAAGGGCAGAACATATGAAAAATAACAAATGCTTTGTATGTCATCAAGTAGGATGTCGATCCTCCAACCATAGGAAAGGAGGAACTTGCCCCTCTTCTCAAAACAGACCATGAGAAACTGTGGCCCAGGCATCCATGGATGTACTAGAAGAGTTCATCCAGAATAGTGACTTATCTTGAAATAAGCTATTATGAATCCTCAAAGTCTGCACCACTCCTGAAGAAGAACAGGAGGTCTGGACCACCACCTTGGAACAGGATTTTTAAAGAGGAGGACAGAGGCAATGGCTGCACCTCCTTTAGATCTCGCTCCAGTTTTTGTATTAGGAACAAGCACTAGAACAATCAAACTACCTGTCCAATTACACAAAACTGGCAAAACCATTGCAGTAACTGCCCTGGTTGACAGTGGGGCCACGGGATGCTTCATCCATAAACACCTGGTAAAGGCAAATCAATGGAAAACCAATTGACTCCCTTTACCCTTCATAGCAAACAATGTAGATGGATCTACGAATCAAGGAGGGCTCATTCACCACTCAGTCATGTTATGACTAAGGATAGGGGAACAAGAGGAAACTCAGCAATTCCTTGTTCTAGACTGCAGAAAAGAGCAAGTTATTCTCAGAATGACCTGGCTTCAAGAAACAAACCCAAAAATAAATTGGACAACCAGAACTATAGACATACCACCCAAAAGAGAGAAAGAGGACCCCATTGGCCAATGATACCTCTTACAATACCTGGAATTAGACTATGAAACTATCACCAGGACAACTCTATCCACCGAACTTGCACAGAAGGCCCCCTTCTCAGAAACAACCCTTCCAGAACAGTTCACTAACTACAGCACCATATTTGGAGAACTATCCAAAGGAGAACTACCCCCATCATGACCGTACAATCACACCATAGAAGTCACAAACAACTTCGTACCAAAAGTAGCCAAGGCATATCCCCTCAATCCCAAATAATTAGCTGCTTGCAAGGAATTTGAGGATGAACACCTCACCTTGGGAAAGATTCATCCATCTAAATCACCCCAAGCATCCCCCTTTTTCTTCATACAAAAAAAAGACAGGGGACTCTGACCCTGCCAAGATTACCAATATCTAAACCAACACACGGTCAAGAACACATACCCACTTCCCTTGATCTCAGATCCAATCAACTGGCTGAGGGATTTCACCATTTTCACTAAGTTTGACATCTGATGGGGATACAACAATGTCCACATCAAAAGCAAAGATACCTGGAAAGTGGTGTTCATCACTCCATTCAGACTTTTTGAGCCTATGGTTATGTTCTTTGGGCTTTGTAATCCCCCCCTGACATTCCAGGTGTTGATGGACGATGTGTTTTGGAATGTGGTAGCAGAAGGGTGGCTCCTAATCTATATAGACAACCTTATCATTCATACAAATGGAGATCTAACACTTCATCATCAATGAACAAAAAGGGTACTCCAACAAATGAAGGATCATAAACTGTACCTTAAACTTTCCAAGTGTTTCTTCAACATAACAGAAGTTGAATACCTAGGAATGATCATCCATCCTGGACAGATCACACTTGATCCCTTGAAACTTCAAGCCATCAAGGAATGGAAACCTCCCCAATCAGTGAAGGCAGTCTGCTCCTTCCTTGGATTTTGTAACTTCTATCGAAAGTTTATCCTGAACTTTTCGGAAATCTTGCACCCCCTTCATGACTTGACAAAGAAAGGGGCTACATGAGATTGGACAACCCAATGCCACCAAGCATTTCTTGCCTTGCAACAATCCTTTTGTACCCGTCCAGTCCTACAATTACCCACATAGAACACCCTTTTTTTGTCATGATGGATGCCTCCCTTGTTGCCTGTGGAGCAGTATTGATGCAGAAGGACATTAATGGCAACCTCCATCTGGTGGCATATTTTTCAAAAACCTTCTCCCTGGAGGAGTGCAATTATGACATCTACAATTGTGAGTTGTTGGCAGTCATCAGAGCTTTAAAGGAATGGAGACACTACCTCTCAGGGACCCAACATTGGGTCACAGTCATAACTGATCACAAAAACCTCACTTACTTTCAACAACCCCAGAAGCTCTCTCAATGACAGGCCCATTGGATGTTGTTCTTGCAGGATTTTGATCTCACAATCCAACACATCCCTGGATCACGTATGGCACCAGTGGATGCACTCTCTTGCTCCTCGACTACCACTACTGAACTCAATAACCATGGCATAATGCTTTTCAAGGGAATTCACTTTGCCTACACTTTGAATGTGGTACTCCATGACAAGATTGCCTGCTTGTCCTCCATGGACCCCTTTGTCCTCAATGCTTTTGCCGCATTGGAGCAAGACTGCTCCATCCTGCCCTGTACATCTCGCTATGACTGGTATTTCGACCACAGCTTCCTTTATTTCAAGGGGTGGCTCTATATCCCAGAGTCATCCTGACAAACTCTTGTCCACTCCATCCATACCTCACCTGCCAGAGGACACGCCAGCTATTTCTGACTGTTACACCTGTTACAGCGTGACTATTGATGGCTGGAGCTTTCCAGTTTCATGTGAAAATACATCTCTGGCTGTGCTACCTGTCAGGCCTTCAAAATTCTCACACACCCGACTATTCCTCTGGTAAATCCCATTCCCAGCACCGCCACTCACCCATTTCAGTCTATCTCTGTTGATCTCATTATGGATCTTCTCCTATCCACCAGTTTTGATTCTGTCATGGTTGTGGTTGGCCACGGCCTTATGAAGGGGGTAATTTTCACCCTGTGTACCAAAAACATCGATGTCAAAGACATTGCCTCCTTATTCTTTCAGAAAGTCTTTTCCCAATTTGCATGACAAGTGTATCTCTGACCGTGGTCCCCAATTTGTCTCCACCTTTGCCAGAGAACTTGCTTGGCTCCTTGAATACAATGTCGCCCTCTCCACTGCCTACCATCCACAGACTGATGGAGAAACTGAGCGAGTAAACCAGGAATTGGAAACTTATTTGTGCATCTTTTGCCAAGGAAACCCCCACATCTGGTCAGAACTCCTTCCAATGGCTGAATTCTCTCACAATGCCACAGCACATTTTGTCACCAAACAAACCCCTTTTTCCCTCATGATGGGGTACAAACCCTGTGTTTATCCACCTCTTGGGAAAACCTTCATTCCAGCTTTAGATGAACACCTCACACTTCTAAAAAAAGGCTCAGGAGGAGGCACAACATGCCCATCATGTAGCTAGGCAACAGATGGCAGAACGTGTCTGATCAAAATTTAGACCTTGGAAAGTTGGCAACAAGGTCTGGCTGGATAACAAACATCTCCAAATGTGGTACACCTCTTGCAAACTGGCACCCCATTGAGAGGGACCATTCGAAATAGAACAGGTTATCTCCCCAGTGGTCTACCAATTGCAACTCCCGATCACTTGGAAGGTACACTCTGTGTTCTATGCCTCCTTACTATCTCCTTACAAGGAGACTGTGGAGCACAGCCCTAATTTCATCAATCCACCACCCAATATCATCGCAGGAGAGGACCAGTATGAAGTCCAACAAATCCTAAATCATCAAGGCACTGCCAGTCAAAGGCAATATCTAGTTGCCTGAAAAGGGTACTCTACAGCAGAAAACACCTGGGAACCAGAATGGAACTTGACAGGGGTACACCAACTACTAAATGCATATAAGGCCACCCATCTCAAAGATTTCCTCCTGTTACAGTAAACTACGGGCTGGCCCAATCTGCATCGGCATTCATCAGCGCGCACATCAGAGAGATCCTTCCCACGCAATACGTCGACGACTCCCTCCTTCCCCAGACTCCTCTAGATGTGGCAATCCCTCTCAATGAGGAATCCTTGCCGTTGTACCTTGAACTGTTGTCCATCCTGTGAGCCTGCCTTCCCCATTTGTACTTCTACTGTTACACTTCCACATCCGGATGTTATCTCTCCCACGGCGCGTCTCTCATCACACCGCATTTCTCCAACTACCATATTGAGTAACTCCAACTACTATAGGTGGTACTACTGCATCCAGTTGGTACAGCAATGCTCGAGTATTTATACGAGTCCATGTACAATATGTTTCCCCAGCTAGTTCTACGCAATCTACGTGTAGTTGCTAGTCATCCACGAATCCCTTCGCGAAGGGATAGTGAGACCCGGACCTCTACTAGTCTCGCACTACTACCGAAAGTGTGCTCGACAGCTAGGAACTACGCGTACGCATAACAAAAGAACTAGCTTGTCCCTAGACCCCTGCTTTTTAGCAGTAGGGTCCTGCTCATTGACAACATGTCGTACCGCGCTCCAAAAGGATCAGACGAGGAACATGAAGACGTGTTCTACACTGAGGACGAAGGAACTCCATCTCAGTCAACGCAGCCAGTGCCATACGAAAATCCGTACCAGAGTGCCTCGCCGATTTTGCAACGCCTTGCAGGAAGACCTTCCCCTGCCGCGAATCCACTTACTAGAAGGAGACAACCTTCCTCCTTGTTATTAGCCCCTGTCCAACCAGTTGGACCAATCGTGACCACAGCAGAACTGACCGCCCCGTCACCGTTACCCTCGCCACTTATTAGGATTGAACCAGCAGTATCTGAAACATCAGATACTGACGAAGAGATGGCAGACGCTACCGCCAATCAACCAGAGAAGAAAGGGGAACTTCGCGCAGCCCTCCCCGGGGACTTCAATGGACAACCAGAAGATGCCGAAAGATGGATCATGTCAATGAACGCCTACTTTGCGATCAACGACCATATCTACAAGAAGGACGAACCGGCAATGATCCTCACTTGCCTCAACAAGCTCACCAAAGGCAGAGGAGCTGCGTTCGCAGAGAGTTGATACAATTGGGCTCCTGACTCCACCTACGACGATTTTTTGGCTGCTTTTCACGCAGCCTTTGTCCCCTCTGGACAGCAGGAACGAGCCAGAAATGCTATCTACGATTTGAAGCAGAGCGACTTCCCCGACAACAAAGAAAGGAATGTCCCACAAAGACTTAAACGGGGAAACTTTGATTTGTATACTTCCGCTTTCGAACTACAAGCATACCGAAGCAAACTGGATACAGGACACGACGACATCCTTATAGATGTCCTGAGAAGGGGAGTAGATGGGAAACTTGCCAACGCAATGGCAACTCTCAACCCCCAGCCAACAACCTGGAAGGATTGGATAAAACGAGCCCATGTGTTTGACGAAAACTTCAGAAGATTGAAGAAGATCAGAGAACGAACCTCGTACCTCCTGTTCGCCCCCACTTCCAGGACCACTCCCACTCGCGACCCAAACGCTATGGATATTGACTCAGTCAGACTCTCTCCCACTGAGTGAGCAGAACACATGAAGAATAACAAATGCTTCGTGTGTCATCGAGTAGGGTGCCGGTCGAATAACCACAGGAAAGGAGGAGGACCTCGGACAGGAGAAAATTTTAGGCAACGACCTCCGACCACAGTGGCAACTGTGGAAATTGACGCGCTGGGGGAATTCATCCAAAACAGCGACCTTTCCAGAAACGAGCTCCTCTGCATCCTCAAAGTCTGCACGACTCCTGAAGAAGAACAGGAGGTTCGTGTAACCACCATCGAATCGGATTTTTAGAAAGGAGGGTAGAATCAATGGCTACACCTCCTATAGATCTCGCGCCCATCTTTGTATTAGGAACAAACTCTAGAGCAATCAAACTTCCCATCAATTTGTACAAAGAAGGGTCGCAAAAAACCATTGACGTCACTGCCCTGATTGACAGCGGGGCAACCGGCTGTTTCATCCACAAATATCTTGTAAAAGCAAACTCTTGGAAAATGGATCGGCTCCCAAAGCCATTCGTTGCAAACAATGTAGATGGATCAGGGAATCAAGGAGGTCTCATCTGGCACTCGGTTACTCTGACATTACGGATTGCAGAACAAGAAGAGACCAGGACCTTTCTAGTCCTGGACTGTGGAAAGGAACAACTGATTCTTGGGATTACCTGGCTTCGAGAAGCCAATCCACGTATCAATTGGGAAAGCGGAACAGTGTTTATCACACTGAAGAAGACCGGAATCGACCCCATCGAACAAAGGTATCTCATGAGATACCTCGAATTCGACCACCTCTCCATCGCCCGAACTACTTTGTCCACTGAATTGGCACAGCAAGCAAAAGTAGCTAGTGTGGAATTGCCCAAGGAATTTCAGCAGTATGCGGACGTATTCGGGGAACCAACCAAGGGAGAGCTACCCCTGAAACGACCCTATGATCATGCGATAGATGTCACGAGCGGTTTCTTGCCAAAAGTCGCTAAAGCCTATCCCTTAAACCCAGCAGAGTTAGCCGCATGCAAAGAATTTGTTGACAAGCACCTCGCATCCGGAAAAATACGACCTTCAAAGTCACCGCAAGCATCCCCGTTCTTCTTCGTATCAAAGAAAGATGGCGGGCTACGCCCTTGTCAGGATTATCGGTACCTAAACCAACACACAGTAAAGAACGCCTATCCCCTTCCCCTGATCTCCGAACTTCTCGATCAACTGAAGAGCTCCACGATCTTCACTAAATTCGACATACGATGGGGATATAACAACGTTCGGATAAAAGAAGGGGACAAGTGGAAAGCAGCGTTCATCACCCCATTCGGACTCTTCGAACCTACAGTAATGTTCTTCGGCCTTTGCAACTCCCCTCCTACATTCCAAGCATTAATGGACAATGTCTTCCGAGATATGGTCGCCGAAGGATGGCTGTTAATTTATATGGACGACCTCATCATCCATACGGATGGCAGTCTGGAGCTCCACCACCAACGTACTTGTCGGGTATTACAGCGGATGAAGGAACACAAACTGTTCCTCAAACTCAGCAAATGCTTCTTCGACGTCACTGAGGTAGAATACTTGGGCATGATTATTCGTCCTGGGCAAATTACCCTTGACCCAATCAAACTGAAAGCCATTAGGGAATGGGTACCTCCGCGATCTGTAAAGGCAGTCCAGTCTTTCTTGGGATTTTGCAACTTCTACCGGAAGTTCATTCCTAACTTCTCCACCATCTGTCGACCCCTTCACGATCTCACTAAGAAAGGAGCGACGTGGGATTGGACGGACTCGTGCCAACAAGCTTTTCTGGCGCTGCAGGCAGCCTTCTGCACCCGACCAGTCCTCCAACTTCCACGAGTGGAACATCCGTTTTTTGTCATGACTGATGCCTCCTTAGTAGCGTGCGGCACAGTCCTCATGCAAAAAGATACCAATGGGGACCTTCACCCCACGGCTTATTTCTCTAAAACCTTTTCCCCTGAAGAACAGAACTACAACATCTATGACCGGGAACTCCTGGCCGTCATTCGGGCGCTGGAGGAATGGCGACACTATCTCTCCGGAACACAACACCAAGTCACGGTGCTCACCGATCACAAGAACCTCACCTATTTCCGACAGCCTCAAAAGCTCTCGCGACGGCAGGCCCGATGGATGTTGTTCCTACAGGATTTTGATTTGGTGTTCAAACATCTGCCCAGTTCAGGTATGACACCCGCCGATGCTCTCTCCCGCATATCCGACGAGCCTACTGATTCGGATAATGCCAACGTCACCCTTCTTCTGGAAGAACAATTTGTCCGCGCTATTGACCTCGTCCTCCGGGAGAAAATCCTCCAATCCACCTCCTCCGACCCCTTGGTCGTGGATGCCCTCGCCGCGTTGGCCGAAGACAGGTCCATCATCCCTCGGGTTCACCCTGCCGACTGGTGCTTCGAAGATGGCTCCCTATATTTCCAGGGATGCCTTTATGTTCCGGAACCCGCCCAGTGGGATTTAGTTCATTCCATCCACACCTCCGGTGCTGGTGGGCATGCCGGCTTTTTCCAGCTTTTACACCTGTTGCAACGCGACTATTGGTGGCCGGGTCTCTCCGGCTTTGTGCGAAAGTACATCTCCGGCTGCACCACTTGCCAAGCGACGAAAGTTCTCACACACCCCACAGTCCCGCTGGCAAATCCCATCACCAGCACCCCCACTTGCCCATTTCAGTCGATTTCTGTTGATCTCATTACTGATCTTCCCCTATCTGCCGGTTTTGATTCGGTCATGGTCGTGGTCGACCACGGCCTTATGAAGGGGGTAATTTTTACCCCTTGCACCAAAAACATCAACGCCAAGGGCATAGCCTCACTCTTTTTCCAGAAAGTCTTCCCCAGATTCGGCCTACACGACAAATGTATTTCCGACCACGGACCCCAATTTGCCTCTGCTTTTGCAAGAGAACTTGCCCGCTTGCTCGAATACGATGTGGCCCTCTCCACCACCTACCACCCACAAACTGATGGAGAAACGGAACGAGTAAACCAGGAACTTGAAACCTATCTCTGTATCTTCTGTCAGGGTAACCCTCATATCTGGGCCAAACTTCTCCCCATGGCCGAGTTTTCCCACAACACCGCAGTACATTCCATCACCAAACAGACCCCATTTTCTCTCATGATGGGATATGAACCCCGTGCCTACCCCTCTCTTGGGAAAACCTTCCTCCCTGCTCTGGAAGAACGCCTCACCCTCCTAAAACGAGCCCAGGAGGAAGCACAGCATGCCCATCACGTAGCTAGACAACAGATGGCTGCGCGGGTCCGATCAAAATTCAAACCCTGGAAAGTGGGCAATAAGGTCTGGCTAGATAACAGGAATCTCCAAATGCGGTATGCCTCTCGCAAACTAGCTCCCCGACGGGAAGGACCGTTTGAAATAGAACGGGTAATCTCCCCTGTGGTCTACCAATTACGGCTCCCTCCCACCTGGAAAGTACACCCTGTGTTCCACGCCTCCTTACTCTCCCCATACTGAGAGACTGCGGAGCATGGCCCCAATTTCATCAATCTGCCACCTGATGTCATCGCAGGGGAGGACCAGTACGAGGTCCAACAAATCCTAAGCCATCGAGGCACTGCCAGCCGAAGGCAATACTTGGTCTCCTGGAAGGGGTATTCCACAGCAGAAAACACTTGGGAACCGGAACGGAACCTAATCGGGGCATGACGACTACTAAATGCATATAAAGCAGCTCGTCCCAAGGAATTCCCCCCAACCAGCCGACGAAGACACCCCAGCTGAAAGTCAAAAAAAAACCCTATGATACAAATAGTTACAATGTTT